>OY728148.1:240446018-240614183 GCA_963277665.1 Viscum album | reverse complement strand
ATTCAATGTTGTTGCCTAAATTGTTTTGGAAATTCCTACAGTCCTTAATATCCCCATTGTTTTATCCAACATGTTTCATTCATCCACTCTACCAATCCATTATATTAAGGAGTGTATGCTACTGTGAACTATCTCTTTATGACTTCCTATTGACAAAAAGTATCAAACTCCTAGCTTGTATATTCTCCACCATTTTCAATCCATATACACTTGATCTTATTTACATATTCAAGTTCCTTAAGCACTTGGAATATTTTGAAAAAATCAAAAAAAATTCCTTCCTCTTGATTGGGTACACAAAACATATCCATGAATAATCATCAATGAATGATACAGAGAACCTTACTCACCCAAGAATATAACAGGTGCCTTCCAAACATCAGAATGAATCAATTCTATGATCTTTTTTCTTCATGTTGTCAACATCCCAAATTTTAACTTGTGTTTCTTTCTCAAAATACAATTATCAAAAAATGGTAAGGATACATTTGTAATATAAGGAAGAAAATTCAAATCTATAATAATATTCAGGGCTCATTCTAATATATTTCCATGATTCTGATTCCATAACGTCGACAATGCTTTTATTGAGGTATTTGATGCAACAACTATCTTCACCACCTTTTACGTTTCACCTATAAGAACATAGAGATTCTTTTATATCCTCTTAGCATTAATTTCCAAAAGTGTACCCTTAAAAATTCTAATCACTCCATTCTTGTTGCAAGTCTTGTATACGATGTCATAAAATTGTCCAAATGAAAAAAAATTCTTCTTTAGGCCCTTCACATGGCATACTCCTTGGATGTTTCAAACAATACCATCATGCATATTCAGTTTTATGGTACCAAATCCAATGATCTTTGGGGTGTGATAATTCCGCATGTACACAAGTTATTTTGGGATAGTTTCATATTGATAAAACCATTACCATAGATATTTCATGTTCCATGTTTCTCTTAGGTCCATTATCCATGCGTTGTTGAGATGCTTCATGCTCCTAGTAGTTGTCGCTGCTTCACTGACAAGAATGCGTCCATTTCTAGAAGTACTCTCCAAATTTATGTCCATTTCATGATTTTGGATCGCACTAAAATGACGCTTTGTCATAACATCTTCCATTCCTTCATCAATTGCAAGTAAGTAATTATACTTACACAACATTGCATCCATCTTCATTTTCCATAATGGAAAACTATTCCAAATGAATTTTTTATCTCGAATTTCACCACCATCTGAAAATGCCTTTAGTACAAAACCTCCTCTTTTTAACAATGGTGTATTTAAAAATTTCAATTTTTTTATTTGATAGATCAATCAAAGTCTCAATCACAAAGAATACTCATATTATTGGTAATTATTCATACTCAAAAATTTGAAATACACTGGTCCAAAACCTTCCGTTGATACCACATATTAGGACTATAAATTATTGGCCCACCGGTGTAGTGATAATCATAAGAAAAAATAAATAGAAAAATTAAAAAATAATTGGACACCAGATGTATTATGGAAAACCCCAAAAATAATAGGGGTAAGAACCCATGGGAAAATAGAAGGATCACCATGGGTAAAAATGGGTACACACTCCCTCACTCTTACAAGGAGAAAACACACATAAAATATATTTGGAATAATTGGTAAATAAACCTCACAAAATAAAACACATGTAAGAACACTCAAATGGGATTGAAGGTGTTACTGAAGATGGTGAGAGATGTTGAAAACAGTGGATGATCTTGTATTTTATAAGCTGCTTCTAGCCCCTCTTACTACATCTCCCATTGGAGGTTTTGTGGGGTTATCCACTCACCATATATTCTAATCATGATCACCTCCTTTAAAAAAACTGGGGTGGTGCCATCCGGAATAAAAAACTGTCGACACCCACTGGGCGTGTGACAATCCAAAATTTATCAATGTAAATTTCCATTCCTATAATTATAAAATTTTCTATATTCAAATAAAATAACATTAAGAACACAATACAAAAATTATAAATGAATAATGAATTAAATAAGATATGTTTCTAGAAGTTAATGAAACTATATCAATGGAATAGTAACCTGACCTTTAGATTAGTAATATGACTATTATAAATAGTAAATCAGACAATAGAATAGTAACCTCACTTACGAATGTATAAATAATTTTTTTTTATCTTATGATTGATAATATGATGAATTTATTTCACAGCATATGTAAATAAATGTTTTAGTAATTATAAATTAAGTGTTTCTATTTTTTGTAAGTCATAAATATTTAATTACAATTTTTTAATTAATTTATGAATTTAAATGAAAATTAATTTTCATAAAATGTATTAATAAATTAATATTTTGTTCTCTTATTATTATAAGATAATTTTATGAGACCTCAATTAATTTTTCAAAGTGTTAGAAAATCAGTTTTAATTTTAGAATCATTATTTTTTGAGTAAATGAAGATTTTAATTAAAAATTAAATTTCTATTATTTATAAAATTATTCTCATAAAACTGAGATCATTTTTAAATTCTAAATTTCCAAAAATAGTTAGGGTTCATTTTTTGGTATTTTTCTAAAATACATGAATTTTTGGTGACGAGTAAAATACGAATAATTTTTATAAATGCTAAATACATGAATTTTAGAGTCATTATTGATGTAACACTAATGTAAGAACCCTTAGTTTGAACTCACATGAACTATTTACTTTATTTAGTCTCAATAATCTGCACTATTTCTTGTCTTGATCCAAAATAATAAACTAAGGAATAAAATAATGAGAAAACACTCATCTACTCCCCTATAAATACCACCCATCACCACCTATTCTCATCACTTCTCTCAAGATTTGAGTCATGTCAAAATTCTCCCAAATACACTCCCAATCCTCTCCCCCACGTCCTGGATCCTTTTTTCACAACAAAAGACCAATCCCTTTTCCCTAAGGAGGTTCTTAGGGAGAATATGTTCAAGAGGTAAACCTCTCTTTCGTTTTCTTTTAATTTCTTTTCAAGTTCTTTTCTTTTTTTATATTATCCTCACCTACCTATCCCAATGTGACATGATATCTCCATTATATTTTATATACTGGGATTTTATTATGTTTCGGTAATATTCCATCATCATTTCTCTTCCCCTCTCCTTTTTTACTAAAAAAGAAAACATCGTATGTGATGTGTTAAGGTATCACATTTAAGGACATTGAAGTTTTCAATTCACATTACCTCCTTAAGGAATGATCATAAAACCATTTTTTGGTTAAAAAAGATTTTAATATATGTATTAATTCCTATGTAATGTACAAAAACCATCATATATACATGATATTAATTAATTAATAAAAATAGTTTTTTTTATCGAAAAACCGTCGAATAATTTAAACGATTATCACTAACATCTTACTAATGATGAATCCTCATCCCAAATTAATAAATGAATTATATAGTCATTAAATATTATATATTATATTAAATAATATATAACTTCAATTCTGTATATCTATTAACATTTTACATGATATTTCATGCATGTATAGAATTAAACCAATCATTAAAATTAAAGAAACGAACGCTCTCAAATGATAGAATTGTATCTTATAAGTTATCAAATAGGTCATAAATAAACTAAATAAAATTATAAAAAATAAAATACATGTATAAAAGTTTATAAATTATTTAATTAATTTATTTAATGTTATTATCTAGAAAATTAAGATCAAGTGCAGAACACTTTTTGATATAAGGTAAGGGATCCTTTCTGAACCTCAATTTTTCCTTCAGGTTATTCTTTCCCTCTATTTTCCCAAATGTAAATATTATTTATTTTTATATTATTCTTATAAATTATGTTTATGTATTCTAAAATCATTTATCCAAATCATTACATCCTTATTTTATAGGGAAATTCATTCTTTAAAAGGTTCTCTTCTCCATTCTTCCTGATAAGTAAGCCCGATTAAAGGGAACTTCCCAATTTATTACCCATTTTCAAGTGAAATACATAATCAATTTTAAGAAACAATTATTTTTTTAATCACTCATTTATCATGAAAATATATCTTGGTTTATTTCTTGTTTTATAAAAATAGTTTTTCCTTTTTCATTTGAAATAACCTTTAATATTTTCCTTAAACCGCACTAAAATGTTTTATTTCTAAAGTTTTGTAAACAAAATATCTATATGTATTCACTTCAGTTTTACATCACTTATCATGATATATTACTATTTTACCTTATGAATTTTTATGTATGGTTTAAATCCATTATTTCATGGATAGAATTATGATACTCCCTTATGTTATTCTTTTTAACATGATTATGATACCCAATTATTACCAAGGGTAACCCTTATGTTTATGTTTGATTATTTATATATGATAAATCATGTGGCACACATATTAATGAACATGTTATGATGGGTGTTACCAGATAGTGCTCTAATTAATTGGGTAATGTTTAGTCTCATGATATGTCATGTGCAATGGTCTTGGTGGTTAGCCTTGACTCATTCTCCTTGTGCAATGTTCTTGGTGGTTAGCCTTGAATCATGCTCCATGTGAAATGAACCTTGATGCAAGATTAAGTCATGTTGAATGTTGTTACCACATTTCTATGATACCATGTTTATATGATTCCAAATTATACATGTTATGCATCCTTATGTTTATTCATGTTCCATCTTTTTCTTATTCCATCACGTTATGATTTATAACCCATGTGCTATGATTTATTCATATATCTATTCCCTTACTAGAATTTTTAGCTCATCCATTTATTCATGTATTCCCAAGGGCATCCTATGTAGATTTAAGGGCTCAAGGTAAGTTAGGAGATCCTCATAAAGATTAAATAAAAGATTTTTTATTTCAATTTCATGTTGGTTAATTATGTATCTAATCATCCAAAGACACTAGACTTTATGATCCTTGGATTTTATTTAATGGTTAAGTATGCATAAAATCATGTAATAATATGTGTAAAAGTATAGGGTCATTATAGGGTGTCCCTAATGTGCCACTCGATCCACCACTACAACCCACTCATGTGTAAGCTGGGTGAGGTGGTGGAACAGGGGAGCTTGGTTGTGACATCATCCAAGTTGACCATGCAGAGGACCTTGGTGCCTTGTCTCTATAGCAACTTCCAAATGCTGCGGTTTCCGAAATGAGGAAATATGAAGGAAATGATGGTTCTCTTCAGAATGATAGTGCCGAATGTGGCCTTGATTTCATCGTTGGTGGGGTGGATAGGGCAGCATTGAGGCTATGCCCAGTGAACATCAGGCTCATCGGTTTGTCTCCATAGCTTTTTGAGTAGTTACCCAAACTCATTCCATATCATGTCCTATAGGCTCACACACGTGTCCTCATGGGAGGTGTACAGGATTCCCAACCTATATTTTTTCATAAGATCTGAATCCATACTTTGATCCTCAGAATCAATCAATGGGAAGAGGGTGCTGGAGAGGTTCTTAAGAATATCGAGGTAGGTGGAGGTATTGTGGAGGGCGAACACGACATCACGGAAGCCTAGCTAGGTGATCTACTCCTAGTCTTGGGAAACTACCATGTGACCGATCCAGCTGGACTGAGACTTCGTTCAAGAGGTAGTCTTATTGAGCCACCTAAGAGGTAGATTCTGAACATGATGTAACTTCCTGACCTAGGTTCCATAAAACAGTGCCCCAAACTGGTCGGTCACATGACCTCAAGTGTGGATCCCTGTATGCGAGAGGTTGCTGACTAACAGTGAGGGTCTATTATCAATCATGGGGAGACTATAACCCATTTTTTACTTTCATCAGAGTAATAAACCAATAGAAATAAATAAAAAATAAAAGAAATATTTTTTAATAAACAATTCCAATATCTCATTATAACCAATGCACTAAGTACAATATAAAAATTTAACAGTAGATAGGCCATGAAAAGTACGTGATAAGTGTTAATATGAAAAACCCAAAATAAATAAAGACACTAAAAAATCCTCTATGTGGGTCCTAACACCGAGTTTGGTTCCCTTATCATGCTTCATCCCCAACCACCCCTCTAACAAAAGACCTTTTCCCTTAACCTATCATGTAAACATGTAATCTATTTAGGTAAAAATAAGGTAGACTGAGTAGGGAGTGAGCACAAATTAGTAGGGCCCTAGTAATGGTGTCTAAAAAAATCCATTCAATAACAGTGTGATTAGTTTTATAAATAAGTTCAATTAATAAGTAAAATAGTTATCACAATATCATTTATTCTTTATTTAACCATGATTACACTAGGGTTCCCAAGGACACATGTACCTTATTCCAGCTTCGACATGAACTTGATAACAACTCCCACAATGCCAAATTCCACAAAACCTTATATAGGATCATCTATTTTATATAAAATTTCCATGTTTTTGGAACCCTTCAAGTATCATAGGAACTATTTCACAACCTCCCAATGTTCCCATCCATGTTTTGACATGAACTTGTTGACAACTCCAACTATTTGTGAAATGTCTACACAAGTGATAGCCTTGGCATACATCAAGCTTACAAAAGATGATTCACATGGAACATTTGATATATACTCGACCTCAACATCCATTCATAGTGATTTCTAATTACTTATCTAGAAATACCCATCAAAGGGTGTGGTAACAAGTTTCACTTCCAAAAAACATAATCATTCCACCATCTTATGGATATAGTCATCCTAGGTTAGGAATAGTGTACTCGAACACTGGTATTATATATAAATCATCCCCAAAATCCTATTTACATGACCTAGATCATTCAAGTAGAAGATACCTAACATCTTAGTGATTAGCTCAATGATCATTTCTTTCATTAGACCAATTATCACAATTTCATCCATATAAATTTAAAGGATTTTGAAACTCCAACCATCAAAAACTTTTCAATAACAGTAATGGTCAACATTCCTTTGGATGAAATTCCATTAAATCATGGAATTTTTTAACTTAAAATTCTAAAAACATGATGCTTTCTTCAAACTATAAAGTCTAAATTTTTTTTTCACACAATTTTCTAGTTATATTGATCATGAAAACCATATAGCTTCTCTAAAAACATTTCTTCATCTAAATATCCATGAAGGAATTTTATCTTCACATACATCATCTTTAAATAAATCTATTTTGATGAAAATATACTCAATGCTATTCAAATATTTTTATGTATAATTACCAAAGAAAATATTTTAGAGAAATATTCTCATTACTTCTATTGAAATTAATTTACAACCAACCTAGACATTACTTCCACCTACCATATTCCTCTTCCTTTAACTGATAAACACATTTATTATGAATAATATTTTTTCGAGTAGTTATGTTTATCATCCCCCATGTTCTGAACACATTTTGGGACTCATGTTCATCCCTCATAGATAATTACCACTATTTTAAACCCTTTAATGTCATATCCCCTTCTAGGAATTCAGTGTCTCTATAAGCTATTATGAGTAGAAAATGTAAAGTACTCTTATACCTTTTCACATCGTGAATATACTCAGTAGATATATTCAATTTTCCCTATGAATGAGTTCCTTCCAATAATACAACTATTGGATTGTGAAATTACAGTTCTTGATCTTCATAAGTATTTAAACTATTTGGTAATTTAATACTAGAAAACACCATTAGAACATGACTTGTTTTTTCTAGTAACTCAACTAGATGATCTGGTATTTTCTAAACTATCATTCATCATAAATTTTCTATAAGATATGAATATTATTTTCATCCATCTAGGTGAAACATAGTCTTTAATGATACATTTCATCCCTAAAACCCCCCATAATGTATTATTCCTTCCATGTGATCTCTTCATTAAAGATCACACTTTTGTTGGGGCACGAAGCCCGACGCCGCAGCAGAAGTAATCATTGCAAAAAACACACAAGAGAAGAGAATATTTCACCTGAAGGCCTTTTATCACCCAAAGGCATTTTATCACCCTAAGGAATTTTAAATAGCACCCGAAGGATTTTTAACAACACCCGAAGGCCTTTTACAACACCACACCGACACCCATGACCATTACATTTTGATTGTATCGTTGATCATCACAACCGGGACACGCTGCTTGATCTCTTCAACCAAGAGGACTTTTGATACATGGAAATGTCATCATTGTCATCTTCAATCATCACTGCTGACACACCATCATTGACATAATCACTATCTTCATATGGAACCTGTTACCACAAATGTGGAAACACCTTCGTCATTCTCTCTTGGTGGCTACATCTTTTCCAACCCACATTCCAAAACGTGCTATCGCATCCTCTTATATAGACATCATGTCCATATATCAATTTAATGCGGTGAACATTCATTATTCCATCAATTAATATTGGGAATAACACTCCATTAATGATGGGATAAAATACTCCATTAATGTTGAGAAAATCCCTCCATTAATAATTTTCTCTCTCCTCATTATTTAAACTTTAAATCAATAAATCCCAACAACTTTGACTTCTAATGAATTTCCAATAATTGTTATCCCAAAGAAGAAATAAAAATTATTTGTTTCCATATTAAAAAAAGTAACATTATATATATGTATCCTCTAGATTCTATCCTTATTAAGAATAAATGTGGAAATATTCAAGTGGATCAAAGACTTTTAGGTGATTCTAATAAACCATTCTTCTAGAACAATAGTTATACATAATTAGTTCTAAAATGGGTGAGGATGGAATTTGATTGACTAATTCTGTCACATAGTTTACCAACTTCACCAAAACTTCTCTTGGGAACCCTGTGTGAATCCTCATGCTCTCATATCCCATTACACCAAAGTCTAATTCATCCTATCTATAACTAAATTCTACTTAAGATCCCTTAAAATAGTTTTCTCATAAGGATTCCCCTTCCACTAGAAGAACCTATGAAACATCCAATATCTATACCCACCACCATTATATGACTGTAAGCACTTAAAATTACTTATGTTCTCACTCTCCTACATAGACCTTCATCGGATTAAAGTTTCAAACACTTTCGACTTGTGATTAATTAAATACACCCATACTTTACATGTAGAATTATAGATGAAATTTAATTGGTAGAGTAACCTCTTTGAGAATATACTAAAACTGGACATCAGATATCTATTTGAACCAAATTCATCATCTAGTGCTTTGGTATTTTACATTTTATTCAAAAAGTAAACTTCTAATCCTTTTAAAAGATACAATCATATTGCATTCTACACTCCATGATTCGATTATCCAGTAAGCCCTTTGTAGTAACAATATGCATTACCTTCTCCTTGAGATTTTCTTGAAAGGAATTCTAAAGTTTAGAAGAAGTAGCCTCTCTATAATGAATCTCTTATTTTGATGAACCTATAAGATATCAGGTCCCTTTTCACTCCATTAGATTCAACAATGGATCCTTGTAAAATTTTCAACATTCCTCCTATGAGCATGTAAGATCCAGACCATTTTCTGGAGATTTCATGGTATCATTTCAAGGTATTATTTTTTCCTTTCATTGAGTATAACTTGTTTGGGTCTTAACTTGGGTGTTTTTGGGTGTAAATTGGGAAATTTTTTATGGATGATAATATTTTCATGGTATTCACATGGTTAAACAAAGTGTGCAAGAGGTTTCACGGTTTGTGCATGGATAATCAAATTGTGTAGCCTAGGTGTCCAAGATTTGAATGGTTCTCACACAGCTAAACTAGGTGGGAAACCTAGTTAAATTATTTTTACATGTTTAAACTAAGTGTGAATCCTATGTGTGAAAACTTTTTCAAGGTTTGTTAATGGTTAGTACTAACCGTGAAACTTTTCCCAACAAACCATGCACAGAGAAAATAAAGTAACAAAAATTGATTTAAAAATTTCCAAAAACCCCATATTAACCCCAAATCGATCCTAGCTCAACCCAAATCAACTTCTTTAATTTTTTGAGGCTCATAGAGTGTTTCCCCAATCTCTTAACCTCTGTTTTTGGTAATTCAAATCTTGGTTTTCATATTTTTATCTCTCTTGGTATGTGGTTTATTCCCGATTGATTTCCTATATCTCTATCATTCTTATCCCATTATTATAGTGGTTTTTATTCTCTATATTGTTATATATATATCTAAATTTTCTGAATATCTATATAGTATTTTTTGATCTAAATATAGAATTAATAAATCGTGTTTCATTTAAACTCTAGATCAAGGAATTGAATCAATACCTCATTCTTCATAAATTTTTTAATTGTTCCATATAAAATTGTGGGTTTTTTCATTAGGATATTGTTCGTCAGAAAATTGAGTAATTGAATCATGATCTCGTTCTATGTTTTTATTCTGCTGAAATTGTGGATTTCCATTTGTGAGCGTTTTTGTAATGCCCCGATCCCAATTTCCCGGACTCGGTGCATTATTTCATTACATTGGAATGATTATAAGGAATTGATCCTGAAGGAATGAGTAGTTTAATAGTTTTTAAAACCATATACATATATAAGTTCAACATTTCAACATTAAATTAAATACATTATAAAAATTACACTAGAAATATCCACCAATCCAAGATTATCCATGAAATTGATTTAGAATATACTTCATCACATCCTTGGAAAAATAAAACTTAAGAAAAGGGTGAGATCATATGCATAGTAAAGGTAATAATTATAGCAAAAGATATCATAAAAATAAACATTAGTCACATTGAATAGCAAAAAATCATATGCCTTTAAAAAACAAACTTAAGTATAAAATGTCAGGAAGGAGAGATGAATAAGTAATGACATAATAAAACATAACCAAGATTATTATAATATTCAAATAACCACATGTACTATCAATTACAAGTTTCAAAATGAGGTAATTCATAATTTCGTAAATCATAATCATTTTTTCAAGTCCTCGTACCAAGACCATACATAAATGGGTAAAAACCCAAACTAGTTTGTCTTATGAGACCTACTGATGCATCGAGGGGATATAGAAGGCCCCACCCATCACTTATTAAGTAAAATGAATTCTGTATATGAAAGGTTTGAACCTAATCAACATATAAATTCATATTGAAAATAACAAATCAAATGTAAATAACTGTCTCTAATCATTAAACATCATTACTAACCATTCAGAGTAATATGTTTAATAGTATCAAGGTAGAATGTCTACAGTCAAACTAATCAGAAACCCTTCAACAAAATATTGTAGATTATATAAGAAGAGATAAAACTCAATAAATTATGAGATTAAACATAGGATTTTGACATATATAAAGATACTTTTAAATGATACTATTGAAAAATTCTTGAGGAAATAATCCTTAAACATTCCAAAGTGTCTCATACCACATTGAAACATTCAAATCGTAATACCATAGAGTATCATGTGAATAAGGAGGGTCTTGATATGATATACAATAGGTAATTACATACACCACATTCAAGGAATAAGTGGTGATTACGGAATATATCTCATAAAGGTTAAAGTAAGACAAGTAAAATCCTTTTTTAATTTGGAAATAAGAGTTCTTTTGTAAAATCATTTGTATTTTTCATTAAATTGGAATATAAACTATTATATCCCAAAAAAAGAAAAATTAAGTAAATTGAAATTATATTTGATTTATATATGTTTTTATATTAAAGTTAAATAATGTAAAAAGTGTTTTTAAAGAAGCTTTAGAAATAAAACATTTTAGTATGGTTTAAGAAAAATAGTAAAGAGATTTTAAAGAGGAAGGGTGTGTTTATTTTCATAAAACCAGAAACTAACCAAGAAAATTTTTCAATCTAAAATGTGTTATTTTAAAAAAAATATGTCTTAAAATATAGTACATAGTCCACTTGAAAAGGGGTAATATTTTGAGAAGTTCCCTTGAATCAGGATTGTTTATCGGGAATAATTAAGAAGGGAACTATTTTAAAACATATAACCACAATAAAAGAAATATGAAATGATATGAATATATTATTTTGGAACATAAAAAAATAGAATATGTAATATTTAAACAAAAATAAATAATCATTAAATTTGGGTAAGGATAGTGAATTAATAACCCGAAGGAAAAAATGAAGGTTTGGGTAGAATCCCTTACCACTTTGTAATCAACCGAATCATATGCCCCAAAATTAATAATCATAAAATTATGCATTTAATACCATTAAAATAGATATATTCATGATATTATACATAAATTTGAATTATACATATACCATACATAATAAATAGTGGTGAATAAAGAATATCACAAAAAAATGGTAGTGAGATGAGGAAACCCTTAACTTATGTCTGAATGTATTCTTCTCTTGGCCTTAATGTCTTATATAATCAAATTAAATCCATTAATTAGTTAATTAATATCCTTATTTAAATATATTTTATTAATTAGAGTTTTTTTATGTTCATTTATGTCCATATTGATAAGTTATAAGATTGAATTCTATCGTTCTAGAGTGTTTATTTTCTTAGTTTTCATAATTAGCTCACTTGTTTGTAAGTAATGGAGTTCATGTGAAATGGATATAATTCTCTATGATTGATTTTATATGATAATAATGAAAATTTAAGATTTTAAATGGTCATATTATTCATTTTTTATATGGTATTAGGATGATTTATTAGATGAAACATTAATGAAGGCCATTTTGGTGATATTTTGATTATTACAAACTAGTTTTACTGTATGAATTAATATTATTTAAATATACTGGTTACAGAATATTAAATAGGTTATAAAAAATATATTATATTTTTTTAGGCCATAAAAATGGTTTCATGACCAGTATCGAAGGATAAATTTATTAACCAATGGTTTTCACCCACAAAGGTTGTAAATCGATACCTCCCGGATGATGATTTTATTTTTTAAATAAAAGAGAGAGAGTAAGAAGATTGATGATGGATGTTCCATTAACATGATATAATCATATTATATATATGATAATAGATCTATCATGATCATTTAGACAGAGTATGTGAGGATATAATAATAAAATAAGGAACTTAAAAGAAATTAAAAGGAAAAAGGAAGAGGATATTACCTCTTGAGTACTCCTCCTTTAGAACCTTATTAAGTGAAGGGGTTTTGGTCTTTTGAAAAGACTAAGAGCTCCTAGACGTTTGGAGGGACTAGGGAAGAGTATTTTGGAATATAATTTAAAATCTTCATGGCTTAGATGAGTGAAGAGAAGAGGGAGTGAGGGGTGGTTTTTATAGTGGAGGAGAGGAGGGTTTTTCCATTATTTTTATTATTTTGGATCAAGACTATTAATAATCTTAATTATTTTTACTATAAATAGTAATAAGTGTATTTGAGTTTCAAAAAATGTACATTTACATCATCCATAACTTGAGAATGATGCAGAAATTCATTTATTTAGCATATTTCATAAATTCTTAAATTTCACTATTCACCAAAAATTTGAGTACCTCAGAAAAATCCCCCAAAAACCACCCTAACCATTTTTTTGATGTGTATAATTCAAATATGAACTCCATTTTATCAAAATAATTTTATAAATACGAGAAATTTAATTTCTAAATAAATTCATTATTTACATGAAAAATATAGATTTTAAATTTAAAACTGATTTTATAATACTTTCAAAAAATAACTGAGGTCTCATAAAATTATCTTGAAATCATAAGAAAAAAATTGTTTATTTTTGAATAAATTTTATGAAAATGAATTTTATTAATTTATTAATTTAAAATTGTAATTAGATATTTATTACTCCCAAACATACCAACAATTAATTATTAATTTCTAAAATATTCACTCTCATTTATATGGTGCATAAATTTATTTTGTATTTACATTGGTGATGTTACTATTCATAAGTGTATATTACTCTTCATAAGGATATGTTACAATTAATAAAGGTAATTTACTATTCAAAAAAATATATGTTGATCCCATCAGGCTCTAAATATCTTACTGATCACAATCGTGTATGTCAGTTTTAAAAAATTCAAATCATAGAAGCGAAAAAATTATGTTCATTGGCTAGGTCATAATAATGTTTTGTTTCATAGAGACTCAATGTTTCATGAATTCAATATTAAATTAACTTGTAAATTCTTGGAGTGCAATATTCTTTCCCCGTTACAAAAATTTCATCCTTGAAATTACCAGAATGTTACCTTATAAAACTATTTGGATTGTTCTTCATCATAAGTTCCTCAGGATCCCATGTTGCCTCTTAAATTTTATGATTTTCTCCAAGTACCTTTACCAGTCAAGTCATCCAATTCCTGCAAACCCATTCTTTAGTGTCCATAATCTGGATAGGCTCCTCACGATAAGATAAGTGAGGTGCCAATTCTATACCTTTAGAAGTGGGGTCATGTGTTTGTTGTGGAATTTACTTTCTCAAAAATGAGACATAGAACACATTGTGTACTTTAGACAGGCTAGAGATAATTTCCAAAATATGATCCATAACTCAATTTCTCTCCAAAATTTCAAAAGGTCCAATGTATCTGGGGATTAGTTTCCCATTCTTCACAAATCTTATAACACCCTTCCATGGAGAAACCTTCATGGAAATGTGAACTACCAATTGAAATTCCAAATCCATCCTTTGATTACCATCAGTTATCTTTTGCCAACTTTGAGATGTTTTGATATAGATTTGAATAGTATTTACCTTTGTTGTTGTTTTCTCCACAAAATTAGGGCCCACAAGCCTCCATTCACCAACTTCATACCAACATGTTGTACGATATCACTTTCTATATAATGCTTCATATAGTTCCATTTGAACACTAGAATGGAAATAATTGTTGTAGGAAGAATCCACCAAAGGTACATAATGATCCGACAAACCCTAAAATTCATGTGAATATTATCACAAAATGTCTTCTAATGTTTGGATCCTCCTTTTTTATTTCCCGTCAGTTTGAGGGTGATTAGAAGCACTCAATCGAAGCTCAATATCCAAATATTTTTTAAATATATTTCAATAATTTCAATGTAAATCATGGATCATGATTAGACATAATTGAGTGAGGTTTCGCATGAAGTCTTACAACATCATTAATATAGATCTGAGCAGGGCTCTATGATGGAAAATCTTCCCTTATAGCAAGGAAATGAGCAGATTTGGTAAGTCTACCAACAATCACCCATATTGCATCATTCTTACATGGAGTTTTTTTAATCCAGTGGAACAATTCATAGTGATTTCATCCCATTTCCAAGTAGAAATAGGTAGATGATACATGACTCCTCTAGGATGTTTTCTTTCAGCCTTCACCTATTGACCGACTAAGCATCTTGATACATTTCTAGCAATTTCCCATTTTATGTTGTCCCATTAGAAGTATTCTTTCAAATCTCTATAAATCTTAGTCCTACTAGGGTGTATAGAGAAATTATAACAATGGGAATCATCCAATAACTCCCTTAAATGATATCATAGACAACTTTTCTAGAAGTCATTAATCTGTTCCAAAGTAGTCAACACTTATCAAAATCAATATTTTCTTCATCATTAACTCAACATCAAGAATATATTTAGGGTTTTCATTACCTCAATCGTGCATTTTCAAAAAAATTTAACTTTCCAATGAATATATTTTCTTCATACCATTCAACTTATGGTCTCAAATCCTTATCGATAAATTATTGCAGTACAATCCCCATATATTCAATAGTTCTTATAACCATTACATTGTTGATAAAATATTCAAATGAAATGATTATTGAATAGGTATATTAGTCATTCAGCTTCATCCATGGTAGTGTCATAACTTGATCATTATCTAGTAATATAATTTGGGGTATATTCCGTTAATGCTTGGAACATTTATTCACATACTGTCTCGTCTCATTTTAATTGAATCATTGTACATTGGAAACATTTTTCTTAACCTTAAAATCAAAAACATAGTGTCCTTTTTCTCCATGATTATAACAAACTGACATTCCCTTCAAGAATTTACCAGGGTTATTCTTTCCACAGTAATCATATGTGGGAAAATTATCCATTCCCTTCTTCCAATTATCCATCTTTTTCTTTGTTATCCCCTTCTTCACTTACTTCCCTTCAAATCAATAGGACTCAGAGAATTCCCTAGACATCTTGTTAACACTTGAAATAGTTTCCTCATATGATGAGGACACTAGGGAGACTATATTCCTTCAAAATGATGTCTTAAGACCATGAGAGTCATGATATTTATTACTCTTTTCATCACATGCATTGGTGAAGTTATTATTCCTTCTTCTAGGATCCATTTCTAATCAATTCCAAATGCTATATTAGCTCATAGAATTATGAACATTATATAACTCTAAACATTTTATAGAACACAACATAAATTTATGCATAGTAAATCCTAGAACCATATACTTTGACTACTTTGGGGCATAAATCCTTCATAATGGTGGGTAAATTAAATGTGAATTTTCCCAAAAATATCCCCCAAAAGTGTCAAACTAGGTACCCAGTAAGGCCCATTTTTCTATACCTGGTTACCCCAAGTCAAGCCCGGAACACCTTATTGGAGTTCTTAGTCCTAGTTACATCTTTTCCAGAACTACATCCACCAATAGTATCTAGACATGGATTTATTTTCTAGCAAGATCCACATAATATCTTTCATACCAAAATTCTAGTATATTTTTGCATGATAATCCTTGAAGTCTATATTAGAGTTTTGGTCAATAATCTACATTTTATAAATCAATTTTCCAAAGATTCTATTAAACATCCTATGATACCAACTGTAATTCCCCGACCCCAATTGGCTAGAGCCGGTACATTATTTCATTACATTGGCATGATTACAAGGAATGAAATCTTAAAGGACCGAGTAGTTTAATAGTTTTGTAAAACCATATACATACATAAGTTCAAAATTACAACTTGAAATGAAATACATTATATAAATTCCACTGGAAACATCAACAATACCAAGATTATCCCTGCAATTTATTCATAATATACTTCCTCGCATCTGGGTAAAAATGAAACATAAGAAAGGGGTGTGCTCAAATGCTCAATAAGGGTAATCAATACAATGGAACATATCATAAACATAAACATTATATATGGTGAATAACAAAAAAACACATTCCTTTAAAAAAAATTAACTTGAGTATAACATGGAAGGAATATGAGCTGAATAAATAATACAATAATAAAACATAACCATGAGTTTTCTACTAGACTAATAACCACATGGAATATCAATACATGTGAACAAAAAATATTTAATAAGTTCATGTGAGTTCAATCCAATATCCATTTAAATTATATATGAATCAAGCATGATGCATAAATTCATTTATTTATCATATTTCATAATTTATCAAATTTCACTATTCACCAAAAAATCTTGTATTTCATAAAAATCCCAAAAAATCAACATAACCATTTTTCAACATGTAGAATTCAAAGATGAACTCCATTTTAACAAAATAATTCTATAAATAATAGAAATTTAAGTTTTAAATAAAATCATTATTTACTTGAAAAATAAATATTTTAAATTTAAAACTGATTTTATAATACTTTCAAAAATTAACTGAGGTCTCATAAAATTATCCTAGAATCCTTATACAACAAAATATTTTTTTAGGAATAAATTTTATGAAAGTTAATTTCATTATTTTATTAATTTAAAATTGTAATTAAATATTTATTACTCCCAAAAATAAGAACGCATAATTTTTAATTTTTAAAATATTCACTCTCATTTATATGGTGCCTAAATTTTATTTATACCTACATGGGTGAGGTTACTATTAATGAGGGTATGTTACTATTCATAAGGGTGAGTTACTATTCACCAAAAATATAAGTTGATCCCAAAAAATGCTAAATATCTTACTGATCGCAACCGTGTATGTTAGTTTTTTGAAATTCAAATCATAGATGAAGCAAAATTATGTTCATTGTATAGGTTATAAAAAAGTATTTTTTTCATAGAGGCTCAATGTTTCATGAATTCAATATTAAATTTATTTTTAAATTCTTTGGGTGTTACAGTTTTTCATCACCGTTATTGAGGTAGGTGGTCTAAAATTAAAATCTCATAGTCTTGATTTTAATTACGTATATGTAAGTTATAGAATTTCTAGATATTTTTAGAAATTAGAATTAAAAATTCAATTTATTAATTTATTGAATTAATTAATTACATAATTTTAAAATTATGCGATTTTGGGGGACTTGTGAAATTGATAATTAATTATGGGAATTAATTGTGGAGTTATTGAGATGGTTGAACTTGATTAATTAATTGTATAATTAATTAATGGGAATAGTTGGGATCATCAGCTTGTGATTGGGAGAATTAGTTGTAGAATTGATTATTGGATATTTTTATTATTATTGAATTGGTTGAGATAGAACAATTAATTGAGGAATTTATTGGGGATATTGAATAGATTGAGATGGAACAATTAATTGGTAAATTAATTGGGTTAATGAATTGTAGAATTGAGATAATTAATTAATGAATTAATAAATGGGAGTTATGTGATTATTTAATTTTTGAATTAAATAATTGGATAAATTAATTGGAGAATTAATTAATTTGATCAATGAGATTATTTAATTGTTGAATTAAATAAAGGGATTAATTAATTGACAAATTAATTAATATGAGAAAATTGGTTGTTTAATTGTTGAATTAAATAATGAGATTAATTAATTGACGAATTAATTAATCAGAGTTGTGTGATTATTTAATTTTTGAATTAAATAAATGGATTAACTAATTGAAAAATTAATTAATGTGAGTAAAGTGATTATTTAATTGTTGAATTAAATAAATATATTAACTAGTTGATGAATTAATTAATGTTAGTAATGAGATTATTTAATTTTTGAATTAAGTAAAGGGATTAATTAATTGAAAAAATAATTAATATTGTTGATGTGATTAGTTAACTTCTAAATTAACTATAGGAGTTGGTGTGATTAGTTAATTGTTGAATTAAATAATGGAATGGTTATGTTAATGCAATTGAATTAGTTAAAGGAAAAGGCCCTTTGTTAGATACATGAGTTGGTATGAATCATAAATGATGGAACTAGATGTGGTTCGAGACCTTCTTTGGAGTTTTTAGTGTCTTTACATTTGGGTTTTCATTTTCCACTGAGCATGTACTTATAATGACATATCTACTTTTTAGTTTTAATTCTATATTTCTAGTTTTGGTTATCTTGTGATATTGGTTTTGTCTATGGTTATATATAATCTTCCTCTATTTTTTTATTTACGTTGTTCTATTACTCTGATAAAGACAAAAAGAGGGTATAATCCCCCTATGATCAATAATATATCCTTGCTGCTAGTTGGAAGCCTCTGGCTTATTGGGAGGCATTCCTGATGTCATGTACCAAATCGGTTTGGGGTACTGGTCTGTGGCACCTTGGCTGGGATGTTACAAAGTGGTATCAGGGGATATTTTTTCTTCTTCTTCTTTTGCCTTAATATTTGGGAAAGGTAGACAGGAGACTATGAAGAGATGGGGTTTGGTTATAAGCTCATGCATGGGAGTAGCTACCCCATTAAGGGGTAGAACCCAAGTTATTAGGATGAGATTTATATTATTATTGTTTTCTATTATAGTTGAATGTTATTTCACCTTTTGTGGCATTATTTTTTGTGTGATGTGATGATTGTTTCTGAGATTTGTTGACATTGAATCGTGGCCCTGGATGGAATGAGAGTTGAGTCTACATGCATCATTTTAGGCACTCAAGATTATTTTGTGAACAAACATCATTTTAAGCATGCATAGGAAAATGTGTTTTGGGTAAGTTGTTGAACTTGAACTATTTTTCCTTACTTTTGAAATTAACATGAAAATGGTTCATAAAATGAAATTGAGAAATATTGTAAAAACAAATGATGTAATTTGAGAATAAATGGTTTTCTAAATTTGAAACTCAAATAATAAGAATGTGTTTACCCTTTTTAACCGGGACCTAGGTGTAATATGGTTAAGGGTAGTGTTATTGGCTTTGTTTTGACCGTGTAATGGGGTTAAAGGGGGGGAAATACTAGATATGGTATTGAGTAAATCCATCTTGTTAACTATGTTAATTTTTTGAAATGATAATACTTTGTTTTATTTATTTGTCCCTTGATGTGGGTAGTTTGGGTAGTGGGAATTCCCGAGTTTGAGAACATCATTACGAGTTTTGCAAGGAAGCATGTGGTTTTCAATCAGTGTGGTGAGATGTTGGCAGGCATGGAAGCACAAGACTTTCGATATATTAATATTTTTCCATATTGTTAGGTAAAATCAAAGATGTAGTATTTGTTGTGTTGTCCATCGACAACTTATTAATGTACTTTTAATTAATGAAGGTCATGTCCCCTACCTTGATATCATCCCGGGTATGCTGAGAAAGCTATAGAATTATACCTCACTACCTAAATGTGTTTTGGTTGGATATGGGGCCCCTTGGAATTTTTTCTTATGAAGAAGTGTATATGTGGAGCTAGATAGTGTGAGGTAATCCATCAATAGTTATAGATGAGGTTCCCAAGAGGGACCGAAGGTTGATGAATATTGTGGGTTGTGGGATGTGGTGATTGATTTTCTTGATAATAGGTGTCAAAAATTCTCTAAAGGTGGGTAGAAAGGTGTAAGTAGTAAGTTTATAGAGTAATAACAAGGTTTGGAAGTAGTGGTTTTGTAATTCCAATGAGTAACCTATAAGGCACATATTTAAATTTCTTATATAAGGTCTGGGTGGACCTTATAGGTGGTAGATGTATGTCTTTTGAAGGTGATTTTTTATAACAAGTCATAGTATCAATGTTGAATGGTGTTCTTGTGGTTGATGGGAACTGTGAGTTGGGAAACACATCGAGTATATTGTGAAAGTTGAGATTGAACTAATGCATTCTTTTAGGAACATTTGATATGTGTATTGGAATGTAGTGAGAAGGTGTTGTGGTGAAATATTGTGTTATTAGATCATGTTTTGTGGTAACATGGACATGTGTAGGGAGAAACTTGGGGGGGGGAGAGAAAAAAATATGTGGGAATAGTGTCGTGACCATTTTCACTTGGATTCGCAGAGATGAATAGTGTTACATCTTGAGTAAAAGTTGATATATGGTGGTGAGATTGTAAGAACCTGGCGTTTTTTGAGGTTCTTGGGTGTACATCTTGAGGAGGAGCTGTTGTAAGGTGGGGAGATTATAAGATCCAAACCTTTTTTTTTGAGTAGTCACAGGCTTGTTTAGAGGTGTTATTTTTAATTGTGTTAAGTATAACTTTTTGGGGTCTTAAATTGGGTGTTTTTGGGTGGAAATTGGAGAATTATGGAAGGATGAGAGGAATTTCATGGTTTCCACATGGTTAAACAAAGATTGCAAGGGGATGCATGGATTTTATAGGGTTAAACAAAGTTTTCAGCCAAAGTGTGCAAGGATTGCACAATTTGTGCATGGTTTTCTCATGGTTAACTAAGTTTGCATCCTAGTCGCATAGTTTTCACATGATTAAACATAGGGTGTATCCTAATTGTGCAACCTTTTTAACAGTTTGCACGTGGTTAATTCTAACTATGCGACTTTTAACAGAAAACCATGCACGCAGAAAATAAAGTTATAAAAAATAAATTTAAAATTATTGAAACCCCCATATTAACCCCGAATTGACTATATCTCGACTCAAATAAAATTCTCTCATTTTTTGAGGCTCTTGGAGGGTTTCCTAAGGCTCCCAACCCCCATTCTTGGTGACTCGATGCTTGGTTTTTAGATCTGCATCTCTCTGGGTATATGGTTTATTCCCGATTGATTTATTATATCTCTCCCATTCATTTGGAGGGTTTTCATCCATTTTTTGTAAAATATAGATATATATTTTTAATCTTGATCTAGGATTTTTTGTTCTACATCTATAATTAAGATATCTTGTTTCATTTAAATCTTTGATCTAGGAATTGAATCAATATCTCATTATGCATCGTGTTCTTGATCGTTTCTTCTAAAAATAGGGGATTTTTTCATTGGTTTATTACTCATTAATATATTGAGGAATTGAATGACGATCCGTTTCTTCTTCGTTATTCTACTGATATTGGGTTTTTTATTAGAGAGTGTTCTTCATCACCGTTCTTGAGGTAGGTGGTCTAAAATTCAAATCTCATAGTCATGATTCTAATTATATATATGAAAGTTCTAGAATTGATAAATCTTTTTAGAAATTGGATTTCCAAATTGAATTAATTAAATTTGTGAATTAATTAATTATGTAATTGGGAAATTATGATATTTTAGGTCTTGTGAGAACGAAAATTAATTTTGGGAATTAATTATGGAGTTATTTATATAGTTAAACTTGATTAATTAATTGAAAAATTAATTAATGGGAATGGTTGGGATCATGATATTATTATTGGGATAATTAATTATTGGATATTGTTATGATTATTGAATTAGTTGAGATAGAACAATTAATAGAGGAATTAATTAGGGATATTGAAGTGATTGAGATGCAATAATTAATTGGTAAATTAATTGGGTTTAATGAATTATTTAATTGAGATTAATTAATTGAAAAATTAATTAATGGGAGATATGTGATTATTTAATTATTGAATTAAATAATGGGATTAATTAATTAGAGAATTAACTAATGTGATCAATGATATTATTTAATTATTTAATTGAATAAAGGGATTAATTAATTGAAAAATTAATTAATGTGAGTAAATTGATTATTTAATTATGGAATTAAATAATGAGATTAATTTATTAATTAATTAATTAATGAGAGTTATGTTAATATTTAATTGTTTAATTAATTAAATGGATTTATTTATTGATGAATTAATTAATGTGATTAAAATGATTGTTTAATTGTTGAATTAAATAAAGGCATTAATTAGTTAATGAATTAATTAATGTGATTAATGAATAACAGAAAATTAATCATTTATTTATAAACACATTTAAGGGAAAAGTGACATACCAATAATTCATGCACTAAAGAAAATAACTGAACCATTAAAGGACAATTTAATGCTATTAGAATTGATCCCCCTACGTAATTTCTAAGATATAGTGCTAACTTGAGTATCTGGATCATCTTTCAAAAGGTCTTTGTACTAGTACTTCATCCATTCCCAAGGCTGACTGTACACCTCTTAACTAATCTTACAGTCATTAAATCCCATGATCATTATCAGATCTGGTTTTTCAATATAGTTTCTCTACTTCTAATTGGTAACCACCCTTAATGAAATTAACATAATCCTATTAGCTTATTCATCAGTATAATAAATTGTGAGAATGGTTTTAACTACTCTTTATCTTCAGTGCATGAGAGGATCCAAAGAAGGATAAATCTCTACACTAAACTCCGGCTGTTGACCAGTAGTGGCCTTGGGAGGGAGGAGGGGACTTTTATCCACCAGCTCGGATTTTGATTTCTTCACATATATAGTCTCCATTGGTGGTGTAAAATTGTCACGACCCCCTCCCACCAAAGATGCCCCTCTTGAGCTAGCAATGGTGAAAGGGAGATAATGAACCCAGAGTCCTGCCTCCAGTAGGCCCCGGGGTGGTGACTAGAACCAAGGGTATGAGTTTTCACAAATATGGGAGGCATTACGCTTTTTATTATTTAGGATCGGGAAATACGACAAGTCAAACACCAAAAAGGAAAAGAACAAGTGTATATAAATAAACCCAAACCAAACCCACATGCATGTTTAAACAATTTTATAACAAGGTACAAGTACAAGAAAGCTCAAAGTACAATACCAAAAGAAAACAAGAGTACGACAATAGCAACAACTCCAACTGTCCGACTAGTAGGGTCCCGCATGGCCCTGGTAGTCCTCCTGGAAACCTGAAAGTAAATGTAGGGTGAGAATACAAGTATACTCAGTAGGGAAACCTACAGATCTCGTGCACAAGTGGGGAGACATCCTAATGTCCCGTGAGAACAACAGAAGAAACCTAGTAAGGAATTCTATCCACCCAACCTCACCAGCCACACTCATCAAAAACACAATCACAACAGGTAGTAGTATATAAGAACAAGATTATTGGGTACCCCGCACCATTTCCCTTTAGTTAGCTGCTCTTCCTAACGGAAACCGTCCTGACGCTGCCACACTCTCCCCGCCCGCATACACCTGGGCCTCACCATCACATTTCCCGCCTGCACACACCTGGGCCTCACAACCACGTATCCCACCCGCACACACCTGGGTCTCACAACCACGTATCCTGCCCGCACACACCTGGGCCTCACAACCACGTATCCCGCCCGCACACACCTGGGCCTCACAACCACGTATCCCGCCTACACACACCTGGGCCTCACAACCACATATCCTGCTCACACACACATGTGCCTCACAACCACGTATCCTACCCGCACACACCTGGGCCTCATCCCAATGATTCTTGGGAAATATTAGAACCTGTCCGAAGAGTCTTGGGCTAAATCCACCCCAATCGAAACCTACCCGACGAGTCTTAGGTGTAAGGTCGCCTCAAGCCATCACAGCCTAGGGGAGAAGGAGCAGGAAGGAGTTAGTAATTAAGGGGAAAACACCCTCTCCCATGAAATGGGAGTGTTCGGCACTAAGTGCTCAACATGGGTGGGGTGCGATAAAACACAAAAGATACAGATATATATATACCAACCACACAGCCCAACTAATGGATTCTAAACAGAGAAACTGAGCACGTGCCTCGGCACTGCTACTACGAAGCATGCATACAACAAACAACCTCAACCCCATTTAGGTTTTCACGTTTCAGCAGAATTAGTTTATTTAGTTCCTTAACTATTGGGAAACTATCCACAACCAACCACATCAATCGTTCGTAAAACATATCCCTGCTATCCACAAATCAAGTTAGGAAAACACAATAAACACAACCAAATCCTTCTTATCAACCAACCAACCCATTTATTATTAATCCCATTCCATTACCATGACCCACCATTTATTAACTCTTCCACTTTTTATTTATTATTTTGAACCCACTATCCGTTCACAAACCAGCCCATCCCTGCAGCCCCACTGCCAAACACCATAACCACAACACACTGAAACCCGTACATCAATATGCCTTTAATACCATTTCTCACACCCCCATTTCCCATTACCAACACAACATTCACACCAACCCACAACCAAGTCAACCATAGACCCGCTGCTCACCCTGTCCACAACAACCCACAAAACACCCCCATCACATGCCACGTATCCAAGACAACACCCACATGTTCAGTATTCCATTTTGTTTAATCGGGGTGATCACACAAGGGTTCCAGATTTTAAACAGCCAACTTTACGTGATTAACCAAATTCCACATTCCACAAAGTTTCCATCCATAAGAAAATCCAGAGGGGGAGGGCAACATTTAATTGTGAAAGAAAATGCCCCCAACGACCATGATTTTCCGTAGGCAGCAGCTCATTCACAACATAATCTCACAGGATATAAATAATGTAACTGCATTCACAAACTTCCCATATCCATTATATAAGCCATTGGTTCAACCGTATATCACGAAAACAAGAGGATACCCACCCCCGCATGATGCACAAAAGATAGAGACAAAGGTAAGATCCCTACCTCAACAGGTTCCGATCGCAACGCTCCCACGAATCAACCTTAGAAGACGTCCTTCAGTGTCCGTCACTTCTGTTGGGTCCCGAAAAAACCTCCTCGGGTGGAAGAAGGAAAGGAAAGGCCGAAGTAAAGACAATGGATCCAATCTCGGAAGTTCCGCCACGTTGTTACGATCCCGTGGCTACTGACAGATCGTAAATCGGAGCTCGGACGCAGAAGTTATGGAAGAAAGAGCCTTCGAGTCTCTTGGGAGAACTCTGTTCAAAGGAAAGGGGAGGAGAGGGGTGAGTTGAAAGGAGGAGGGGACCCCTCCTTTTATAGGTGAGAAAAGAAAAAGTACATGGCGTGTACTTTATGGTACACGGTGTGTACTCGGTTATTTCACACGGTCTCCACGCGGCTTCCAACACGGATCTGCGGCCATTGACTGGTCAACACACGGTTTGAGGGTAACGCATACGCGGGGATGGACTACACGACATGTAGTTTGGACACACAGCATGTACCCACTTATTTCACATGACAAGGACACGACTCCAACATGGCATATGACCATTGACTGGAAACGCGTACGCGAGGAAGGACTACACGGCGTGTAGTATTAGACACACGGCATGCACCCATTATTCCACATAGAAAGGACACTGCCTTCAACACAGGGTATACCCGGCAAGGTGGTACACGGTGTGTAGTTACACTACACAATGTGTACTCATTTACTTCACATGGTGAGGACACGGCCTGCGACACGGGGTATACCCGAAAAGGGGGTACACGACGTGTACTTAAACTACACGGCGTGTAGTTTCAAAATTCTGGAAAGTGTGGGAAAAGTCCATTTTACCCTCCAGAACACTTCTTGACCTTCTTTTTGACAAAGTAATGGGCCGGAGAGGTCCGGGCCATTACATAAGATACCTCTTAAAACATTCTCGTCCCTGAGAATTTAAAAACCAACCCAGAGGAAACCCAACAAGATACCTCTTAGGGTTCTTGTTATAACAGGAACCCAACCAACAACCCTAATCATATGTGTTAGGAATTCCTTCTCCTATGTCAAGATATTATCCACTTTAGGCGGCACTGACTCGCCTGCACAGGTTTAATCGCATCCTCATTAATGCATCTCGATTAATGATTGGGTCTTCCCACTTTCATATATTTTTATTTTTCAACTCGCACTACCCCCAACACCGCACAACCAACACACTTCCCGAACATGTGGTTTGGAGAAAATTCCTTCTCCTATGTCAAGATATTATCCGCTTTAGGCGGCACTGACTCGCCCGCACGGGTTCAATCGCATCTGCATTAATATGTCTCGATTAAGGATCAGGTTTTTCCCTTTTCCCACACATCTGTACATGTTACACATTACCAGGGAACAAGGAAACAAAAAGGTCTCACAACCGACAAGCCAAGCATTCCATATATCAAAGGTACAGAGTACAACATCAACACAAATCTCAGAAGAACAATGGAAAACACAAGTTAAAACAACTCCGGGTACTGAGCGTGCATCTGGGTCTCCTGCTCCCAAGTGCTCTCCTCGAGGCCGCCATGCCTCCACAACACACGAACCAATGGAATGGTTCGTCCATAGAGCACCTTCTCTTTACGATCCTCGATTCTGACTGGTCGTTCCTCGAAGGTCGTGTTGTCTCCCATATCTAACTCTCCCCAGTCGATAATGTGGGAGTCGTCGTGTAGGTACCGACGAAGCTGGGAGACAAGGAAGACGTCGTGAACCTTCTCTAACTGAGGTAGCAGGGCCAGTTGATATGCCACCTCACCGACTCGCCTCAGCACCTCATAAGGTCCGATGAACCTAGGTGAGAGCTTTCTCCCTTTCCCAAACCTCTGCTTCCCCCATCGAGGGGAAACCTTCAAGAACACATGATCTCCCACCTCGAACTCCAAGGGCCTCCTCCAAAGATCAGCATAAGACTTCTGTCGGTCCTGAGCCACTTTCATCCTTTCTCGTACAATCTGGACTTTCTCTGTGGTACTCTGCACTAACTATGGCCCAACAGCACATGTCTCACCAACCTCTGCCCAGAAAATGGGTGAACGACATGGTCTCCCATACAAAGCCTCAAACGGTTCCATGCCAATAGTACAGTGGAAGCTGTTGTTGTAGGCAAACTCTACTAATGGCAAGTGTCATACCCATGATCCTCTGAAATCCAGAATGCATGCCCGCAGCATGTCCTCCAACGTCTGGATAGTCCGCTCCATCTTCCCATCGGTCTGGGGGTGGAAAGCAGTGCTGAGGCATAGCTGGGTGCCAAAATCATGTTGTAACCCCCTCCAGACTCGTGAGGTAAACTGAGTATCCTGATCTGAGACGATAGTCTTCGGGACTCCATGAAAACGCACCACCTCATCTACGTACCTCTGTGATAAGTCACTCACTGGGCCTGACTCCTTAATTTCTAAGAAGTGTTCTGATTTTGTCAGTCAATCCACCACTACCCAGATAGCATCATAACCACCCTGATCTCTGGGTAGTCCCGTGATGAATTCCATTGATATGTCATCCCACTTCCACTTGGGGACATCTAAAGGGTGCAACAACCCACTGGGAAAACGGTGTTCAGCCTTCACTTACTGACACACTATATATTTAGCCACAAACTCTGCCACTGCCCGTTTCACCCCAGGCCACCAAAACTGTTCCCTCAGGCCTCGGTACATTTTTGAAACTCCCGGATGTACCGCCAAGGCTGATATATGGAACTCACTGAGAACTCCCTCACACATTGCCTCCGGAACAAACAACCTTCCATGGAAAAGCATCTGATGCCAGCTATCCTCTGACCATCCTTTTGGAGTGTTCCCCTGATCGACATGATCCCGCATCACTTCTGCCTCGGAGCCCCCCCACTGAGACTCTTCCACCTACTGCAACAAGGAGGACTGCACCGTCATCTGAAACAAACAGCATCTAACACCTTCTACCCTGGCATCCAAGTGCAAGGAAGCCAACTCTCCCATTGCCTTCCAAGCATCAGTGGATTCCCGAACTACTTCCTGATGCGACTTCCTGCTTAGGGAATCAGCCACAATGTTGCCCTTACCTTCAGTGTAAGAGATCTCAAAGTCATAGTCTTGGAGAAACTCGACCCATCTCCACTACTGTAAGTTCAGGTCACACTGGGAGAAGATATAACACAGGCTCTTGTGATCTGAGAAGACTAAAAAGCACTTCCAAAAGAGGTAATGTCGCCACAACTTTAGTACGAACACTACTGTTGAAAGCTCTAGGTCATGGGTGGCATAGTTACACTCGTGAGGGCGTAACTTCCTCAACCCATAACAGATCACTCCATTCTTCTGCATCAGCACGCACCCCAGACCAAGGCCAGAAGCATCACAAAACACCTCGTACAACAACCCTTCCTCTGGAAACCTGAGTACAGGATCACTGACCAACTTCTCCTTCAGGTAGTCGAAATCCTTCTGGAATTTCTCGCTCCATAGGAAGACCTGGTTATTCCTAGTCAAAGTTGTCAATGGAGTAGCAACTCTAGAGAAGTCTGAAATGAACCTTCGATAGTAACCAGATAACCCCAGGAAACTACGAACTTCTTCCATGCTCTTGGGTGATGCCCAAGAAACAACTGCATCCACCTTCGACGGGTCTACTGACACTCCATGCTGAGACACTACATGCCCAAGGAAGTGTACTTCTTGTGTCAAGAACTTACACTTCGACAATTTCCCGTAAATCTGGTGGTGTCGAAGGACTTCCAAGACTGCCCTGAGATGCTCAACATGCTCCTATTATAATATTGAGTAGATTAGGATGTCATCGATAAACAAAACGATGAACCAGTCTAGAAACTCTCGGAAGACAAAGTTCATAAGTCCCTTGAACACGGTCGGTGCATTCGTAACTCTAAACGGAATCACTACAAACTCTAAGTGCCCATACCTGCACCTGAAAGCCGTCTTCGAGATTTCACTGTTCTTTACCCTCAGCTGATGATATCTAGATCGTAGGTCAATCTTGGAAAACCAACTTGCTCCCCTCAGTTGGTCGAAGAGATCATCTATCCTTGGAAGGGGGTAACGGTTCTTGACCGTTACCTAGTTCAACCTTCGGTAGTCTATGAATAGCCTGAGACCATCATCTTCCTTTTTCACGAACAAACCTGGAGCACCCCATGGCAATACACTGGGTCGAACAAAACCCTTCTCCATCAGATCTTCAATCTGAATCTTCAAATCCCGCAACTCCGAAGGTTCCATCCGATAAGGGGCCATCGAAATCGGACGATCACTAGGTTGTAAGTCTATCCTGAACTCAAAGTCACATCGGGGGGGGGGGGGAAGAGTCACAACCACCTCAGGAAAAATATTGAGGAACTCCCCAACAACCTTCGGGACATCCATCATCTCTATATCAGCTAGAACCACTGATAACCCGCCTAAAAAGGAAAGGAGAGGCTTCACATTCTGGATTCCCACCTGATAACTCCTATCGCCAACAAAAGATATGCGCTACCCATCCACGTTGAAGAACATGACTCTTCTCCAAAATCAGTCGATAACAGCACTAACAGAAAACAACCAGTTGATGCCTAGGATGACATCATATGGATGCATCTGTAATAGATGAAGGTCCCCACTAGATCGATGTGTTCCCAATGTCATCCCATATCCCCGGCAAACACAAGATACGTTGGTCTGGCCTCCAACTGGTGTACTCAGCACCAGTGGTATAGAAAGTCTCTCTATGTCTAGTCCCAAAGCATGGGCTAGACTAGGTGCAACAAAGGAGTGCGAAGCTCCCAAATCAAACAAAGCAGAAACAAGAGTGCTGAACTAACAAGTCGTACCTCGCACCACCTCTGGTCCTGCCGGAGCTATCAACTCTGCTGCGTGCAACTATCCACGCCCAGCTCCTCTGACTCTCTGATGTCTTCCACCTCCCCGACCACGCCCTGGTCGAGGTCCCTGAGGAGCACCCTGACGTCGGCCTCCTCCCGCAAAGTCTGCCATCAGAGGAGCATGGTCCTGCTGCTGCTGGAAGGGCCTCACCGGCAACTGGTGCTGCTGAGGTGGGCGTTGAACCTTCCCACCTCAACCATACGGAGCTCGGGTCAGGCACGGACTCTGTACGTGCCCGAAACCTCCACAAGAAAAACACTTCGGTCCCGGGCTCGTGAAAAAGGGATGAGGACCCGAAGATCTGAACTGGAACTAATGGGGCCTGCTCCCCACTGGCTTGAACCTAGAAGGTCCCGTCGCAGGAGACCTGCTACTGATTTACTTACCCTACGACGAGCCCGGTTGGATCCCCTCATGTGGTGCACCTCCCAGTGAGTGCATCCTCTTTACAACCTCTTCCTTCTTCTGTATTGCCAAGTATGTTGGAAGGGTGAAGGGGGTGACAGCATACTGGAGCGAAGGAAGAAGCGCCTCCTCCAAATGTCTCGCCCAAGACTCCTCATCCAGAAAGAGATCCCGAGCAAAGCGCATGAGATCCTTGAACTTGATCCCCAGCTCTCGTACCGACATACTCCCCTACTGAAGGGAGAGTAACTCCTGCCAATTCTCCGCATTGATCATGGAAGAAAGGAATTCTTCTCAGAATTCCTTCTCAAAGTCAGCCCATGGAACCTCTGCCTCTATCCTCTCTCTAAGGTAGAGTGTCCACCACAGTCGTGCTGCACCTCTCAGCTGACTGACTGCTAGGGTAACCCAGTACTCCCTTGGATCATAGATCAAGGTAAAAGTGATCCCTATCTCCTCAAGCCACCCCTCCGTCTCCGTATCCGAAGTACTACCCTCGTACTTCTTGAGGGTCTGCCACTGGAAAGAATGGAGATTCTTCTGCCACTGGCTATCTTCCTCCTCTCGGTCAATCCTCAACTGATCGACCGCCTGAATCTGCTGGGCCTTGGCCATCTGAGCCACCTGGGGACGACGTATAGGTACCATAGTTGTATGGTAAACAAGTATCGCCTAATCCCAAGTAGTAAGGAAAAGCTCAAGGTTTTATTTTATCATTTTATTTCAATTTCTTTCCCAGAACACCCAAATCAAGTAAAACACAATCATGATGATGCATGTACCTTCCCTAGGGTCTCTACCCTGCAATCAATGTAGTCTCACTTGGTCGTTCGGTAGGCTCAGAGTCCTTGCATCGGATCATGGGGGCCCTAAAATCTCGTGTCCTAGCCGGTCTTCCCTGGCCTATGTCACGTACCAAGATTAACTAACATTTTCGCCCTACCATCCCATGCAATCCTCATTGTTACTAACTCCAGACTCCATCTTATCTCTCAACCATCACCTATGATACCATTCTATCATGACCCCCTCCCACCAAAGATTCCCCTCCTGAGATGGAAATGGTGAAAGGGAGATAATGACCCCCGAGTCCCGCCTCCAGTAGGCCCCGGGGTGGAGACTAGCACCAAGGGTATGAGTTTTCACAAATATGGGAGGCATTACCATTTTTATTATTTAGGATCGAGAAATAGGACAAGTCAACCACAAAAAAGGAAAAGAACAAGTGTATATAAATAAACCCAAACCAAACCCACATGCATGTTTAAACAATTTTATAATAAGGTAAAAGTACAAGAAATCTAAAAGTACAATACCAAAAGAAAACATGAGTACAACAAGAGAAACAACTCCAACTGTCCGAATAGTAGGGTCCCGCACGGCCCTGGTAGTCCTCCTGGAAACCTGAAAGTAAATGTAGGGTGAGCATAAAAGTATACTCAGTAGGGAAACCTAAATATCTCGTGCACAAGTGGGGATACATCCTAATGTCCCGTGAGAACAACAGAAAAAACCTAGAAAGAAATTCTATCCACCCAACCTCACCAGCCACACTCACCAAAAACACAATCACAATAGGTAGTAGTATATAAGAACAAGAGTATTGGGTACCCCGCACCATTTCCCTTTAGTTAATTTCTCTTCCTAACGGCAACTGTCCTGACGTTGTGACACTCTCCCCACCCGCACACACCTGGGCCTCACCATCACGTATCCCTCCCGCACACACCTCGGCCTCACAACCACGTATCCCGCCCACACACACCTGGGGATCACAACCACGTATCTCGCCCGCACACACCTGGGCCTCACAACCATGTATCCCACCCGCGCACACCTGGGCCTCACAACCACGTATCCCTCCCGCACACACCTGGGCCTCACAGCCACGTATCCCGCCCGCACACACCTAGGCCTCATCCCGAAGATTCTTGGGAAACAGTAGAACCTGCCCAAAGAGTCTTGGGCTAAAGCCACCCCAATCAAAACCTACCTGAAGAGTCATAGGTGTAAGGTCACCTCAACCCATCACATCCTAGGGGAGAAGGAGCAGGAAGGAGCTAGTAACTAAGGGGAAAACACCCTCTCCCATGAAATGGGAGTGTTCGACACTAAGTACTCAACATGGGTGGGGTGCGATAAAACAAAAAAGATATAGATATATATATACCAACCACATAGCCAAACCCGGCTTCTAAATAGAGAAACTGAGCACGTGCCTCGGCACTACTACTACGAAGCATGCATACAACAAACAACCCCAACCCCATTTAGGTTTTCACATTTAAGAAGAATTAGTTTATTTTGTTCCTTAAATATTGGGAAACTATCCACAACCAACCACATCAATCGTTTATAAAACATATCCCTGCCATCCACAAATCAAGTTAGGAAAACACAAGCAACACAACCAAGTCCTTATTATCAACCAACCAACCCATTGATTATTAATCCCATTCCATTACCATGACCCACCATTTATTAACTCTTCCACTTTTTATTTATTATTCACAACCCACTGTTCGTTCACAAACAAGCCCATCCCTGCAGCCCCACTGCTAAACACCATAACCACAACACACTGAAACTCGTACATCAATATCCCTTTAATACCATTTCTCACAGCCCCGTTGCTCATTACCAACACAACATTCACACCAACCCACAACCAAGTCAACTTCAGCCCTGCTGCTCACCCTATCCACAACAACCCACAAAACACCCCCATCACATGCCATGTATCCAAGACAACACCCACATGTTCATTATTCCATTTTGTTTAATCGGGGTGATCACACAAGGGTTCCAGATTTTAAACAGCCAACTTTACGTGATTAACCAAATTCCACATTCCACAAAGTTTCCATCCATAAGAAAATCCAGAAGGAGAGGGCAAAATTTAATTGTGTAAGTAAAGGACCCCAACGACCATGATTTTCAATACGCATCAGCTCATTCACAACATAATATCATAGGATATAAATAATGTAACTGCATTCACAAACTTCCCATCCCCGTTATATAATCCATTTATTATATTTATTTATTGGTTCAACTGTATATCACGAAAACAAGAGGATAACCACCCCACATGATGCAAAAAAGAGAGATACAAAGGTAAGATCCCTACCTCAACAGGTTCCGATCGCAACGCTCCCCCGGATAAACCTTAGAAGACGTATGTCGGCATCCGTCACTTCTGTCGGGTCTTGGAAAAACCTCCTCGGGTGGAAGTCGGAAAGGAAAGGTCGAAGGAAAGACAAAAGATCCAAGCTCGTAAGTTCCGCCTCATCGTTACGATCCCATGGATGCTGACAGATCGTAAATTGGAGCTCAGATGCAGAAGTTATGGAAGAAAGAGCCTTTGAGTCTCTTGGGAGAACTCTGCTCAGAGGAAAGGGGAGGAGAGGGGTGAGTTGAAAGGAGGAGGGGACCCCTCCTTTTATAGGTGAGAAAATCCAAAGTACACAGTGTGTACTTTATCATACATGGAGTGTACTCGGTTATTTCACACGGTCTCCACGCAGCTTCCAACACGGCTCCACGGCCGTTGACTGGTCAACACACGGTTTGAGAGTAATGCATATGCGGGGAGGGACTACATGGCGTGTATTTTGGACACACGGCGTGTACCCATTTATTACAAATGGCAAGGACATGGCTCCAACATGGAACACAACCGTTGACTGGTAACGCGTATGCGGGGAAGGACTACACGGCGTGTAGTATTGGACACACGGCGTGCACCCATTATTCCACACTGCAAGGACACGGCCTTCAACACGGGGTATACCCGGAAAGGTGGTACATGGCATGTAGTTACACTACACGGCGTTTACAAATTTACTTCACACGGCGAGGACACAGCCTGCGACACGGTGTATACCCGAAAAGGGGGTGCACGGCGTGTACTTAAACTACACGGCGTGTAGTTTCAAAATTCTGGAAAGTGTGGGAAAAGTCCATTTTATCCTCCAGAACACTTCTTGACCTTCTTTTTGACAAAGGAATGGGCTGGAGAGGTCTGGTCCATTACAAAAATAATAATTTTACATTCTATATTTCTAAAATCACCTTCGTCTCTTACTTTGCCTCATGCTTGAATGTTGATCAACCTAAATGTCATATTCTATATCACCTAATAAGTGGTCAGAATCCCCATCACTAGATTCGGTCTCGAGGGCCCCTGATCATCCATTGAGGGGATAACTAGAGTGATCTCAACCTCCTAGACTGGATTATCATTTGAAAATACATTAAACCTATTTCTCAGTAGAGTAGAAGCTGCCTCCTTAATTGGATCACTCCCTAAAACCCATTACATCACCTTACAACCAGAAGATTCACCCTCCCTTGTTTCTTTAGAGTCCTTTTCCAAACCATTGGCACTAGTACCCATCCTTGATCACATTGCCTCAGCGTATAAGGTAACCATGGGTATAAGGACCCAGCCTTATTACATTACATAATCTTAAATTTTAGTCAAGAAATAATTTACTTGAAAATTGAGGACCTTTTCCAGTTTATAGAATTAGAGAATTTGGACCTAATACATTCATAACATTCCACATTTATATTGATTAGATACCATAAAAAACAATATTTATTTCTTCAAAAATATAAAACTTTTAAAATAAAATAGGATATCTTTGAAAAATATTAATAACATTTAACTTGGATTCCTTATTTGACTTAAAAAACCTTATAAACTGTGAAAATAATTTAAAAACATGGTATGAGAACAAAAAGATCAGTAATGGATATAAAACTAAGGAAAGTAAACATTAGACCATGAATACTTGTAATGAATGAAATCATTTTCAACAATACATAATTGTCACCCATATGAAATTACATTGTAAAACATGATAATTCCATGAGATTCCCATAAAACACATAGAACATAAATAGACTCATAAATACATCTTGGGGAATTACTGACATTATCTTGTAACCCTCTCATCTACCTTATAATTTGTAACCCTCATGACTACCTTACAACTTTTATAACCATCGCAGTTACACTTGGAGTAACCATATAGCCAACCTCCAACATACACATACCCAATGCATTGGAGGGAGATATAGTCCCCACCCTTCATCATAATCAATTCTTAAGAACCAAAAAATAATCATATAACATGAATAATTTCATAAAAACATTGCTTTTGAATTTTGTAAAATAGAATTTTAAAAGAGGATTTTATAAGAAAAACCCCATACAAAAATAATGTAATTGAACTAAGACTTAATAGAGTGGATGGAATATGTATATTTACTATAAATACACATAATTAAACATAATATAAACAAAATTAATCCCAAAAATAATTTTAATACCATAAAAATAATGAAGTAGGAGGTTAACCCAAAGAATGGAAATTGGGTTAAGAATTCACTTACCTCGGGTTTGTCTTACTTAAAACTTGTTTAAAGCTCATTTATAATGGTTAAAATAGTGTTATTAATACCTTAAAGAAACATATTCATGTTTATAACTCATTATATTATCATTTCATAACATTATTTCACCCTTTAATTATTGTTATTTTATTCCTTCTGTTTTTTTGGATGCGTTCTTTACATGATTTCCATCATCGGTTCATGATGGATATTCTTGTAAATTGGAAATGATAATACAAAATTGGAATAGAATGGTATTTAAATATTTATAGAACCATAAATTATACCATTAATAATTTTTAATTCTGAAATGAGGATTATTCATAAGTTAAAACATTATTGATATTTGTTTAGGTCATTTTGGCGATTCTTAAATTGTAATGAACTCATTTTGTTTTATAAATTTATAACATGTGTAAAAAATGAATCCAAAACCATGTATAAGATATAATACATAAATTATAATATGTTTCAACCGTAATAATGGTTTCATGACCATTCTTGAAAGATATAAAATAAACTGAAATCACATAATTCGTGATGTCGGTAAATTGATACATCACAGACAATGTTTTAATTTCTTGAATAAGTGAGAGAGTAGAAAAGGTAAAATGGTTAATCTTCCATAAATATGAATAAATCCAGAATATTTAAGATATTGGATCATTCATGCATCCTAGATAATGGGAGGTGATGAAAGAAGAATAATAGAAAATGAAATGAAAAGAAAAGAAAAGAAAGAAAACAAAAGAGGATGTTTACCTCTTGATCTCTTCTCCTTAAGATCCTTATTAGGGCCCTTGGTTTTGGACTTTTTTTGAGACCAGTAGTTTTTGGATGTGGGGAAGTTTCTTGGCATAATTATTTCTCATAAAATTGGAAATTATCTTGTCCTAAGAGGTGTGGGGGGAAGATGGGAATGAGGGTGGTATTTATAGTGGAGAAGAGGAGGAATTTTACATTATTTCAATCATTAGTTTAATATTTTTGCTCATGACTATTAATAGTAATGATTAATGTGACCCTAAATAGTAATAAGTGCATGTGAGTTAGAACTAATTGGTCTTAAATATGTGATGATATCAAAAATAGTGTATTTAACTCATAATTTGAATATACTGTATTTCACTATTAATCAAAAAAATCAATAATTTCAGAAAAATACCAAAAATTCACCCTAAATTTTTTTTGATGTGTTGAACTCAAAAATGAACTCCATTTTTTGAAAATAATTTTCTAAATATTATAAATTAATTTTTTAAATAAAATCATAATTTATTAAAAAATAACAATTTCAAATAAATAACTCATTTTTTAACACCTTGAAAAATTAATCAATTCTTCATTATTTTAAAGCCTTAATAAAAAAAAATAATACAATTAACTATTAATTTGGGCCATATTACTATTCATATTACTATTCATAATGTTATATTACTATTCACCAAAAATCATTTTTCTTCCATTAGACTCCAAATAACTTATTGATCACAATTGTAGATGACCGTTATTCAAAATTCAAAACATAAAAGTGTAAAAATTATGTTTAAAGGCTAGATATAAATATCTTCTTAAAAAAAGATTCATGAATTTCAATTTATTTTTAAAAACATGTGGTGTTACATTATCCCCACCTTCTGGAAATTGTAACCTCACAATTTTATTTACTTATTAAACAGGTGAGTTTACATTTCCCTCATAGCATTTTCAGACTCCCATGTTGCTTATTCAACCATGTTGTTTCTCCACAAAACCATTAATTGGTGGATTACCTTAGTTTTCAACACCTTTTTCCTTTCGATCATGAATATGAACTGGTTTCTCTTCATAAGAAATGTTCTCTTCTTGTTGAACTGCTTCTGGGATCAAGACATGAGATGAATCGTGTACATACTTTCGCAACATATAAACATGAAAAACATTGTGTACCTGAGACAAAATCAGAGGAAAATCTACTATGTAGGCGATTGGACCAACTTTCTCTGGAATTTCATAAGGTCCAATGAACCGTGTACTTAGTTTTACTTTCTTACCAAAACGCATAACACTTTTCCAAGGTGAGATTTAAATAAAAACATAATCACCTGCCTCAAAAGAAAATTCTTTCCTCCTGTTGTCTATAAAACTTTTCTTCCTTCTCGGAGCTGTCCTCGTGTGTTGTTGGATCATCTTAACATTCTCATCCACTTTCTATACTAATTCTAGTCCCGTCAACTTCTTTTCCCCGACTTCATCCAAAAAACATGGAGTTATACACCACTTCCCATACAATACCTCAAAAAGTGCCATCTTTATACTAGAATGAAAATTATTATTATAAGAAAACTCAACTACAGAAAGATGTTGATCCCAAATTCCCTATTAGTCCATTCAATAAGCTTGAATCATATCCTATAATTTCTGAATTTTTCATTCTAACATACCATATTATTGAGAATGAAAAGCTATACTAAAATTTTATTTTATGCCCAATGACTTCTGAAGGCCCTTCCAAAAGTTAGAAGTGAAACTGGGATCCCAGTCAGATACAATGGAAATAGGAACTCCATGTAAAATTATAATCTCCTTAAGGTAAAGTTGAGAAATATGATCCAAAGACATTGCATCTGAAATAGAGAGAAAATGTGAATATTTATTCATACGATCATCAATAACCCAAATAACATTGTTACCTCAAGAAGTCTTAGTAATTCCCACAACGAAGTCCATGGATATATTATCCCATTCCCAGTCTGGCACTGGAAAATCCTGAAGAATACCCTTAGGTAACTTCCACTCTACTTTAACCGATTGACATGTCAAACATTTAATGGTAAATCTACAATATCTCTTTTCATTCCATCCCAACAATAATACTCCTGAAGGTCTATGTACATCATAGTAGTTCTAGGATGAACTAAAATTGGAGAACTATGAGCTTCACACAACAAAAAAAAATTAACTGGGAATCATAAGGCACACACAACCATTTACCAAATCTTAAAACAAAATTTTTTCAAGGTTAAATTCTATAAAATTGCCCATTTTAACCAATTCTTCCTTTTTTGTAACTCACTGTCTTCCTTCAATGCTTTCCAAATCCCATCGGACAATGATGACTGCACTGAAACCTAAAACAAAATTGAGTTATTTTCTACACCAATAAATTTTAAGAAAAAATTCATCAAATCATTAATTAAGGGATCATGTTCCAAATGTAACATGGTTAATGATGAATGATGTTTTCGACTCAAGTAATCTTTTACTTTGTTTGCTTTTCCTGGATAGTAATTGATCGTGATATCATACTATTTTTTCAGTTCAATTCATCTTCTCTATTTCATGTTTAATTCCTTATGAGTGAATATATACTTCACACTTTTATGGGAAATATATATTTTACATTTGGATACGTATAAATTATGCCTCCAAATTTTCAAAGAAAAAACCACAGCTTCCAATTTCAAATCATGTGTGGGATAATTCAAATCATGAGTTTTTAGTTGTCTTGAAGCATTAGAAATTACCTGATCATTATACATCAAAACAAAACCAATTCCCTTCAATGAATCATCATTGTAGATGACAAACTCACCATTTTGTGAAGGCAAGGAGAAAACTGGATCATTCACCAATCTCTTATTCAGTTCTTGAAAAAAGACATCACATTATTTTTTCCAAAACAAATTGACCCCTTTCATGTTAACATAGACAGCGGGCTAGATAACCGTGAAAAGTTTTTATCAAACTGTCAGTAATAACTAGATAATCCAGTAACACTATGAATCTATGTAACATTTTTAGGTCTTTTCCATTCATCAACCACTTTTTCTTTGGTAGGATCAACTATTATTCCATACTTATTTGCAATTTTCCCAAGAAAAGAAATCTGTTGAAACAAAAAATCACTCTTTCTGAATTTTCTATACTGTTTATTTTCTTTTAAGTTTAGAAAAAAAACCTTAGATGTTTCTCATGATCCTATTTACTCATAGATAATAACATAATATCATCAATAAATATAGAAAAAATTATCCAAGAACTCATGAAATATTCAATTCATAAGATTCATGAATACAGCAGGTGCATTAGTTAACCCAAACAACATAACAACAAATTCATAATACACATATCTAGTATGAAAAACTGTTTTTGGGATGTCATCCTCCTTCACCTTCAGCTGATGGTATCCAGATCTTAATTCAATCTTGAATAAGTACTGAGCTCCCTAGATCTAATGAAACAAGTCATCTATGTGAGGAAAAGAATAATTTTTTTTAATAGTGATATTATTCAAGGCTCTATAATCAATGAAAAGTCTCATGGAACCATATTTCTATTTAACGAACAAAACAGGAGCACCCCATGGTGAAGTTCTAGGATAAATGAAGCCTTTATCAACTAAGTAATTCCACTGATTTTATCAATTAATTAAGTTCCATTGGAGAAATTCGATATGCAGGTTTTGAAATTGGATTAGAATCTGAAACTAATCCAACTATGAATTTTACTTCCCAATCAGGTATAACATCAGGTAACTCATCAGGAAAAACATCAAGGTATTCATTTACCACTGGAAAATCATTAATATGAATAGTTCCCTTATTTTAAAAAATGTGAGTAAGATAAATTTCATTTCCATATTTTAATAGTTTCTCAGCTTCCTAATATGTTATCAATTGTATGGGTACATTATTTTAAACATAATGAAACTATTTCTGAAAAATAACTTCTTTACCTCTACAGTCAATCTTAGCATGATAAATAGAAATCCAATCCATTCCTAGAATGACTTCAAACTCTACTAAGGAAAAAACAATGATGTTTGAAGGTAATGTATTTAAATAGGCCACAATAGAAAGATTCTTATAATTCCCCTTTACTATAATATTTCCCCTGGTGTTTTAACAATAAGCTCCCATCTCATTTGTTGAGGTGATATTTCTAATTTAACATAAAATTCCTTATAAATAAGGGAATGTCTAGTCCCCATATGAAATTAAAATTTATCAAAATATGAGTAAACAAACAAGGTACCTGATACAACTTCATTAGATGGCCCGACATCTCCTGACGTAGTCGCAAAAGATCTCACAACACTTTTCTACTTACAATCTTTCTTTTTTGCATCATTATGATCTCTCTTTGGGAAGGCATTGGCATAATGAACCATCTCACCACATTTTAAACACATAATAGATAGATTTTTAGGATTAGTCATAGGATCATTTTCATTACAATATCAATCCATATGTCCAAACTTACCACATTGAAAAAACTTCCCAGTTTTGGAAAGGCATTCCCCATGGTTATTTTTACCACACATTTCATAAATTGGAAACTATAATTTCTTACCATCAGATCTCTTTGGTTGATTATTACCCATCACTTTCCATCTAGACCAATTCTTCTCCTTGTTTTAAAAGTGCACATGATCATCATTAAACTCCATCTCCACCCTCTCATCACATCAGACAATTTTCTCATAATTTTTGAATTCAAGGGAGGCCAATACCCTTAGATACATTGGCTTTAATCCTGAGTAAAACTGGTTGGTTTTTCTATCAAGATCTGGAAAAAAATTGGAACATACCTCACCAGTCGGGTGAAGTTTGTTTCATACATGGCCACTGAAGATTCCTACTTTTTCACCAATTCAAGGAATCTATTCTCCATCCTAAGTCTCACCACCTTAGGAACATATTTTTCAAGTAAATGACTTTTAAATTCATCCCACTATAAGGCTTCAATCTCCTCTATATCCCTGATATTTTTTACCATCGACCACCACTGATCAACTTCACCTTCAAAACTATATATGAAAATAATTTCCTTTTTATTATCTAAACAACACATTACATCGAATATATTTTCAAGGGCCTTAATCCATACTTTAGCTGTTATTGCATCAAAAGATCCACTAAAAGAAGGAGGGTGTTGTCTCATAAAATGTTCCACTATCATAATGTTCCATTGTGGAACCTCTGGTTGTTATCTTTCATGGATTCTACCACCATTTATTTCCTATTTTTTATGAGCCATTACTATCACAAACTACTCGGTTCTAATCCCTACTATTCATGGCTGTAGATTCGGAAGGATATCATTTTGTCGGTGCCCCTTCTATTTAGCTTCCCTGTTTCTTCTATGGAAAACCATTCTAAAAAATATATATTAGTCAAAGAAACAAGGTAATATTTAAATTCTATATCATTTCAAATTAACCGTAAATTAAAAATCATTTACGGTATTCTTTTAATATCATCCTAACCCCTAAAGTTATCTAAATCATCCTCTGATACCAACTACAAAGTCCTGGCCTTAATACATTACATAATCTTGAATTTTAGTCAAGAAATAATTTCCATCAAAATTGAGAATATTTTCAAGTTTAGAGATTTTGATAATTTGGACATAATACATTCATAACATTCCACATTTATACTAAGTGGATACCATAAAAACAGTATTCATTTTTTCCAAAATATAAAAAATTTCAAATAAAATATTATTTATATGATAAATATTCATAACATTTAACTTGGCTTCCTTATTTGTCTTAAAAAACCTTATAACCTATGAAAATCATTTTCAAACATGATATAAGAATAAAATGCTCAATAAGGGATATAAAAAGAAGAAAAATAAATATTATTCCATGAATACTTATAACGTATGAAATCATTTTCAAAAAGAAATACTTGTGACCCAAATGAAATTAAATTTTAAAACATTAAAATTACACAAGATTATCATAAAACATAAAGAACATAAATAGAAACATAAATTTATCTTGGGTAATTACTTACATAATCCTGTAACCCCCTCATCTACCTTGTAATTTGTAACCCTCATAGCTACCATACAATTTGTGTAAACATCGCAGTTACACTTAGAGTAACCATATTGATGACCTCCAACATACAAATATCCAATGTATTTTAGGGAGATATAGGTCCCACACTTCATCATAATCAATTACCAAGAACCATAACATAATCATACAACATGAATAATTCCATAAAAACATTGCTTTTGAATTTTGTAAAACAGAATTTGAAAATTGGATTTTAAAAGAAAATTCCCTTACAAAAATTATATAATTGAAGTGAGACTTGATGTAGTATATTGAATATGTATATAGAATTAAAATAAATATAATATAAACAAAATTCATCACACAAACAATTTTAATACCATATAAATAATGAAGTATAAGGTTAACTCAAAGAATGGAAATCAGGTTAAGAATTCTCTTACCTCGGGGTTTTCTTACTTAAAACTTATTTAAAACTCTTGTATAATTGTTAAAATAGTGTTATTAATATATTAAAGGAACATATTAATGTGTATAACCCCTTATATTATCATTTCATACCCTCATTTCACCCTTAAATTATTAGTATTTTGTTCCTTCTATTGTTTTGGATGCGTTCTTTACATGATTTCCATGATCGGTTCATGATGGATACTCCTGTCGATTCGAAGTGAAACATCATAATTGGAATGGAATGGTATTTAAATATTTCCAAAACCATAAATTTTACTTTTAATCAATTTTAATTCTGATATAAGGATGATTCATAAGTTAAAACATTATTGATATTTGTTTAGGTTATTTTGGCGATTCTTCAATCGTAATTAACTCATTTTATTTTATAAATTAATAGCTTGTGTAAAAAATGAATACAGAACAATATATAAGATATAATACATAAATTATAATCTGGTTCAACCATAAAAATGTTTTCATGACCTGTCTTGAAGGAACTAAAATAAAGTGAAATCACATCGTCCACAATGTCGGTAAATTGACACATCACAGACGGTGTTTTAATTTCATGAATAAGTGAGAGAGGAGAAGAAGTATAATGGTGAATCTTACATAATCATTATGAAATCCAGAATATGTAATATAATGGATCATTCATGCCTCTTGGGTAATTTTAGGTGAGGAAAGAATAAGAATACAAAATGAAATGAAAAGAAAATAAAGAAAACAAAATAGGATGTTTACCTCTTGATCTCTTCTCCTCGAGATCCTTCTTAAGTCCCTTGGTTTTGGAATTTTTGTGAGACCATCAGGTCTTGGACGTGGTTAAGGGTCTTGTGAGGATTATTGGTTAGAACTTAGCCAAGGAACAAGTCTTGATAGGTGTTGGTGGAAGAGGGGAATGAGTGTCATATTTATAGTGAAGGAGAGGAGGAATTTTACGTTATTTTAATCATTTGTTTAATATTTTTTTCTGAAGACTATGAGTAGTATTGATTGATGTGACTCAAAATAGTAATAATTTTATATGATTTTGAACGAAGTGGTCTTACATCAGCGATGATGTCAAAAATAGTGTATTTAACTGATAATTTGAATATACAGTATTTAACAGTATTTCACTATTAATCAAAAAAATGAAGAATTACAGAAAAATCCCAAAAATTCACCCCAACTATTTTTCAACGTGTAGAATTAAAAAATAAACTCCATTTTTTGAAAATAATTATATAAATATTATTAATTTAATTTTTAAATATAATCATAATTTATTCAAAAACAACAATTTTAAATCAATAACTCTTTTTTTAACACCTTGAAAAATTAATCAAATTTTCATTATATTAAATAATTAAGAAAATAAAATAATAATAAAATTTACTATTCATTAGTTTCAAATTACTATTCATATTACTATTCATAAGGGTATATTAATATTCACTGAAAATCAACTTGGTTCCATTAGACTCCAAATAACTTACTGATCACAATTGTAGGTGACTGTTATTCGAAATTCAAAAAATAAAAGTGGAAAAATTATGTTTAAAGGGTAGTTATAAATATCTACTCAAAACACAGTTTCATGCATTTAAATTTATTTTTAAAAACTTGGGGTGTTACAATGTGTGTCATGGAGCCTCCTTCATCCACCATTTGTGGATCCACAATGTTGAGAGCACTGCCAGGTTGCTCCTCATCCACAGCATAACCCACTTTTCCCAAAGGAGTAGGAAATGAAGGTTAAGGTTCACCCAAAAATTATCTCAAGTGACTAAAGATTTCAGTCACCAATGGATTCAATTTCTAAGATCCACATTTCACATCTATTGTTTATTTAAACTCGGATTCCACACCCACCGGGTTCTGTCCAGATAAGCCTGGCTGAGCACTAGCCTCTAGTTCCTTACCACTATCTGAACCCATCTTCATAGTGATATTCTTATCCCCTCATTGATAGGTTGTCATAAAATGTCCCAAACACTTACAAACAGAACAAAAATCATACCATGACTCATAGACCACATTTTTTCTATACCGAAACACTTATCCAACTATAATCTGAACACAATCGAAAGGCACTCTGGAATTTTTGATGAGTTATCTAATAGAATGTCTATGTTAATTCAATTTAATGAGTTAGATTAATTAATTGTTGAATTAATTAATGGGTATTTTTTTAATTCAATTTCATGAGTGATATTAATTAATTGGTGAATTAATTAATTGGGATTTCTATGTTAATGCAATTGAATGAGTTAGATTAATTAATTAGTGAACCAATTAATAGAGATTATTGTGATGATGAAATTGAATGAATTAGATTAATTAATTTGGGAATTTATTTAATTTGGATCTTTAGGATATTTAATTAATTTTAGATAATTAATTTTGGATTTAATTAAGTGGTATTTAATTATTGATTTGAGGTAATTAATTATATAATTAATTATATTATGTGATGTTGAAGTGGTTTCCTTGAGATAATTAATTTTAGAATTAATTATGTTATATTTAAATGGTTTCCTTCGGATAATTAATTTTAGAATATATTTAGTGATATTGAAATGGTTTCCTTGAGAAAATTAATTGATGAATTAATTAACGGATTTTACGTATATAATTGATTTTAGAATTAATTAAGGGTAGTTATGTGATAAATTTATTATTAATTTGTGAATGAAATTTATGTTTAATAATTAATTGATTAATTAATAATGTGTGAAATAATGGGGTCATGGTCATTTTAAATTTAGAAGAATAAATGGTAACATGGTCATTGTTCTTATGAGTAAAAGAATGGGAACATGGTCATTCTATTGTGAGAATCATAAATAGTAACATGGTCATTATGCTTATGAGTAAAGGAATAGCAAAAAGGTCATTTAATTGAGAAGTATAAATGTTAACATGGTTATTATACTTGTGAGTAAATGAATGGTAACATGGTCATTCAATTTAGAAGTAAGTACAGAAACATGGTCATCTTACTTATGAATTTAATATTATTAACATTGGAAATCAGTTATGGAATTAAAGAATGAGAAATTCGTTATTATATTATGTGATTGTATAGATGGTAACATGGAATTCATGTATGAAATTAAAGAATTATAATAAAGGTACTCATAGATAATGCCTCAATTGAGGATACTTTAGACTCTAGATTGATTCAAAGAAAGTATTAAGATATAATATCACCTTTGAATACTTCAGACTCTGAAATGAGATGAATAAGGTATTAAGATATAATATCACCTTTACATAATTTGGACTCTGTCATGAGCCAAAGTAGGTATTGAGATATAATATCACCTCCGAATACTTCAAACACTGGCATGAACTGAAGCATGTATTAAGATATCATATTAACAGGAAACACTTCGGGCTCTAGTATGAGTCGAAGCTAGTATTGAGGTACGAGTATCCTCCAGAACCTTGCAGTTAATGTAGTTAAATAAATAATAAATTATAATGTAATAACTATTTATTTATGCATTTTACTTATTTAATTATAGATCTGTATACAATGTTTGACTAGATTTGTTTTAGACATTGTTTTTGGTGGCCTACTGATTTGTACTCACACCCTACTCGGGCTGCCTGATCAGTACCTGAATAGACTTTGTGATTTTTTGACACGTAAAGGGAAAAGTCCATGTGTTAAATGGATGGGTTGGTATAGAGCATGGATGTGGGAACTGGACATGGTTTGGGACCCTCTTGGGTGTTGTCAGTGTATTTAAATCTTAGTTCTAATTTGAAACTTGGATCGTACTTAGCATGACATATCTACTATTTAGTTTTGATTCTGTATTTATCATTTTGGCCATTTTGTGTTATTGTTTTATTCTATGGTTATATAAATTCTTCTGGTATTTTTTAATTATTTCAACTATTTTATTACTCTCATAAATAAATAAAGGTATATTCTCCCCATTACTGATAATAGACCCTCGTTGCTAGTCGGTAGCCTCTGGAATATGAGGAGGCGTGCTTCAGTCATGTAGAAAACCGGTTCAAAGCACAGGTGTGTGGCACCAAGGCTAGGATTTTAAAAAGAATTATATATAAACCTGATTCATCACATTTCCCCATAAAAATTATATTCTTTCTTAATCTAGGGATATTTCACATACCTTGAAAATTCATAAAACTTTCACTCATTTTACAGACAAAGAAATCACCCATGATAAAAATATCAAGATCTATTCCATATTATAGACAAACTCTATTGAATATTCTAGATATTTAACTCTTCATAGTCCCCCTCTCATATTTTTAATTGAATAAATTCCTTGAGTCTATCACCCAATAATCAAGTGAGCTTGATGTACTTAGAAGGAAAACATACTTTCCTATGATTTAGGTTTCACATACCCACATTCAAAATTATATATTCTAGAGTTCACCCTAAAATCATTGTAATAAATTTTTATATGGCCATTCTTACCAAAATGATAACAAATGGGATCACCTTCCACTATGCTACTCCTACTGCAAATCTTCTAACCATTCCCCTTCTAATGACCATTCCATACAACTGTACACCCTCTTCTTTATGTATTATAAGAGTTACTAAAAGATACATGGATCTCTTATTAATGAATTTTTTTATTCAATATTAGTCTATGTACACCTATAAAATTCAAATCTATCCTTTTTTGGAATTATTCATAACCATCGCTGTTAAATCCATATACTCTAGAAGGGATGAGAGTAATAATAATTCCAAATATGAGTCATTTAATTTTACCTTTACTAAGTCCATTTGAATTTGAATTACATTTAAGTCATTAAAATGAATGGATTATTTTCTCCGACATTCACATTCCGAATAATCTCCTTAGAAAAAAAACCTTTTTCAATTGTTGTGGGATTCTCATACACATTAGATAAGGTATTTATGATTTCTGGTGGAGTATTCACTTCTCGGATGTAGAATTCCACATTTGGGGAAAGTGAAAAATACATCATATCAAGTTATTTCTTATCTGTACTCTCCCATACATAATTTTTCATCACTTACAAATTAAACCTAGTCAATAAAACATCAAGGTCTTTCGATAAAGAAAAATACTCGATCTGAATTTTCCAAAACCCAAAATACATTTCATTGAACATATCCAGTGGTACCTTTCTCCAATTTGATATTATCCAACAATAAATTTTGAACCCACACTACTTCTGATCAATGTAAAATAGGTGGTTGAAACTACTTACCAATAATATCCTGCATGATAGTGGGTAGAATCATGCTACTGAACCGAGATCTGAAACATCTTCACCATGGTCTGATCCTTGATAAACACCCCATCTCAAATCCTTGATACCACTTATTGGGATCACATTCAAATTTTTAATAAACTAACCAAAGACACTATACCAAAACATCACATTTAGAAAAAATATTTGGAATGAACACTATATATAATCACTTAAACTCAAAGGAATCTCAAAACCAACTCATTATGAAGAAACATAAAACAAATATAATAATTAAAAAATACTATCAGAAATAATGATTAAAATAAATAAATTAAAGGAAAATAAAAATAAAAAGAGATTATGTGGTTTAGTATTTCACCTAAATCCATGGGTGGATATTATAGCATTCCGCTTTTTATCACATTAACTTTTATTACAAAATACAAAACCGAGGATCTTTAAGGTTTAGTGTCTTGGAAACCAGGAACTTAATACATGAAAACATAAAAAATTATTCTTAAAAACTTGAAAGGATTATCCTTATGTTAATCCTAGGTTCATTACTCCATCTCATAACCTAGGGACATACATCAAAAGAAAGGGTGAGCAGAAGGCCCAGTAAGGGAAACAAGGGAAACATTTAACATGTGAACTTGAGATACATCAATAAAGTCATGAAAAGAACTTATGAGGCATATCATAATACAAATAACGTATTTCATAACTTGAATATGTGGCTAAAATATTTAATATTGACAATCATTTCCGTTTCACCAAGGTCCATCCCCAAGGTGTTATTAAAAATTACCAAGGTTATTCACCAAGGCGTCGTTAAAAATGGTCATCTCTAGAGATTAATTCTTTACCCAATGCATTGAAGTGCTATCAGGGTGCACCCTTAATTTGTCTTTATTATCATGTGATCCAAATATATCATCATCAATAATTTCATAAACAACCCATATAGCATAAAATAAATGGGATTCATATCATAATCATAATGTTTTAAAAACTACTTTAAAGACATGATCTTTATGTCACTTTAAACCCACGGAAAATGAAAGTGGGTATTATGTATGTAAATCCAAGAATTTAAAATATAAAATTTTGGTATATATGTGAATAAAACTTTAGAAGGAATATATTTGAGTATTCACTTAATAAAATAAGATAATTTGAGAAAAAGAGAGAGACATTTGAGATGGAAATTCTGCAGCATAATAGCTATGTTTCGGGGTTTTAGAAAACATTGAAAAGATGGGGGACATGGGTCACCCACTAATAAATGATCCAAAGAACAGTATAGGTATAGAATATAATGGATATATGAACATGGTAAAGAGATTTTAAATACATACCATATGAAATGAAAAACAATAAAGGAAGACAAAAATAATATTTCTCTTATGAAAATTCGGCAGCCTAACGACGTCACTTAAACTTCAACAAAATGAATTGAAGAGATCAAATAGGGACTCTAATAATATGAACATAAAAGATTAGTATGATAGATATAGATATAATACCCCAAAATAATAAAAAGAAACTATAAAGACTTGACATGAAAGTAGAACTTTGAAAAATGAGAAAGATGAAAGAATCTCTTAAAAATTCGGCAGCCTAACAGCGCCACTTAAACTTCAACAAAAATGAATTGATGAGATCAAATAGGGTCTCTCATCATATGAACATAAAAGATAAGTATGATATATATAGAGATAAAACCCCAACATAATAAAAAGGAACTTGAAAGACTTGAAATAAAAGTAGAACTTTGAAAAATGAGAAAGGTGAAAGAATCTCTTAAAAATTCGGTAGCCTAACAGCGCCACTTAAACTTCAAAAAAAATGAATTGACGAGATCAAATAGGGTCTCTCATAATATGAACATAAAATATCAGTATTATAGATGTAGAGATAATACCCCAACATAATAGAAGGGAACTTGAGAGACTTGACATGAAAGTAGAACTTTGAAAAAATGTGAAAGGTTAAAGAATCTCTTAAAAATTCGAAATCCTAACGGCGCCACTTAAACATTCTTAAAATGAATTGATGGGAGAAAGAGGGGGTCTCTCATCATATGAACATGAAAAAAGAAGTATTATTAATATAAAATAACATCCCCAACATAAGAACATGGAGCATAAACGAAATGACATAAAAGAGAGTACTTGGAAAGAAAGAGAGAGGTAGGATCCCTTACCTTAAAGGTAACTCTTAAAACTCAAAGTTGCGACCTTGAGGGATTGAGGGCACCTTGGGAGGACTCCTTGGGAGGTAATGAGACCAGAGATTCATTGGGGGAGAGTTGGGAGTGAAAACTAAAGGAGGGCTGGGTGGGTATTTATAGGGAAAGTGAGGGGACAAGGCATTAATGGCCAAGGGACAACTCATCGGTGGTTTTGGCAAAACCATGGGCTTGCCCATGGTATTGGCCACTTGGAACACCTCATACCTTATCTTACTATTAATAATTCGACCATATTGATTAAATACTTAATACATCATTTAATGATGTCATTAAACACCCGTAACTTAAAAACTGTATTTTCACTATTCATCGAAAATTCAACTTTCTCAGAAAAATCCCAAAATTTCACCTTAACAAAATATCGATGCTCTGATTTCAAAAATGAACTCCATTTTATAAAAATATTTTTCTAAATATTTTTCATTTAATTTTTAAATAAATACACTATTCACCTAAAAATCATTTTTTTCAAAAAAATCCCCAAAAATTACCTTAGCATAATATCGATGTTCTGAATTCAAAAATAAAGTCCATTTTATAAAACTAATTTTCAAAATTTTTTTAATTTAATTTTTAATTAAAAAACACTATTCACCTGGAAAAACAAATACTTTACTAATAATTTATGAAATCGTTATTTAACCATTTTATTGAATCACATTACCTAATCAAGGTGCCTAGATTATATTAACAATTTCTTTAAGTGAGATTACCAATCCATTTGGTCACATTACTAATCCTAAGCATAAAATCACTATTCATAATTTACTATTCATCAAAAATTAAGTTGATCTTATTAGACTCTAAATTTTGTACTGAACATAATTTTAGAAGACTATTTTTTTAAAATCATTACACATTTTTAATTATTTAAGGTTTACATAAACATTTTTAAAATATCCTTTCTCTAAAATTCATCAAAAATATGCATACTATATTTATCCGGACATTTGAAAATTCATAAGCTTCATCATAAGAAGAAATCAAAATTTTTATTTAAAAAAAAGGATTACACAAGGTAGTTACGATCTCCTTACATATCCCCTTATAACACCAGCATAGGACCTAAGAGGAAGGTGTTCTAAGGTGAGAGAATATTGGGGTGGCTCGGCCAACATTGCATGAGTAGTAATTTCTATCAGTTTGAACTTCTCACGAAGGTGATTCCGTTCTAGATTTACACGATGAAGTTCGGCTTGGGTTTGGTCCAGAGTAAAGCCCAGTGGTGCTACCTCCTTCCCAAGTTCTGTTAGATGGGCTTCGATCAGTCCAAGACTACTGGGTGAGGCCATCAAATCTTCTTTCTATATTAATTAACCAAGATCACTTGTATTTAGAGACAATAATCGAAACATTTAGTTTCCAGCGGTCATATTGACCAATGGTCATATAACAGTCGAAACCCAATGGTCTCATTTTAATTGTACTCATTTTACCAAATGAAACAGTTTTGTTGAGTATAAAAATAAAATAACACACAAGATTATGAAATAATATTTATTCAAAAGTTTGGTTCGTTACAGATATGACTTCACTTTATTCAAAGTATCAATAATGAAGATGTTTACAATGAACTTGATCTCACTAATCATTCATAAGAGATGTTAATTTAACAATTGATTGACTTTTCCATATATAAATGTGTTTTTATTATTATTCCCAATTTCACCACTATCCAATCTATGCGATTTGAAGTCTACCTCCTCTGAGATCCATGAAAGAACCTGTCGTTTGGTCAAAGCTTCCCACCACCACAACATTCCCAGCTGTTCGATTGTTTTGATGGGGATGATCAAGATATTAATGATTCAAATAAAATCACTGGAATGAGTATCACTAATCCATTATAACTTCACACATCAGAGGCTCCACATAGTGGGAATACAATCTATTGAAGTTCTATTCCCCAAAATTGAGTGTACTAGAAGTTGATTGAATTAACACTCTTCTCGCCTAATTTTCTTACCTCTGATCACTCAAGATATCCAAAAAGTATTCAAGGACAAGGGAAATTGTTTAATATAATTAAAAAATCATGAAAAGAACACAAGATTTTAATATTATTTAGACAATGAGTCTTAAATTCATTGGAGAAACACTACCAATTTCCATTATTACAATCTAAATATATAAGAGATTACAACAAATGTTACCGAGTTTAAGTAATCTATGAAATATAATCATAATATCACTACATCATATTTTATTTCAAGGTTACAACCACTTATATAATAATAATCATCAAGTAAACAAGTTATACATGATCCATTAAAAACATGGATAACTAGTCATGGTTTCCTTTGCATGATTACCTACCTGGTGACCTTTTAGATTTAATTAACTTATAGAAATATAATTCCCCGTCACAATATCATCATGATATTTTAACTTCTAATGATCCTACAGCCCATAAAGATTATATTCTACCATTATATACACACTACACTATTCTAAATTCTAATGAACACAATTATACTAACTTGGATTTGGTGAATGAACTTCTGATAAACATAAAATAGACTTCACCTCCTAAAAATTTCCCATTTAAATACATGTTTTAGGTAACCTTTGTAACTATAAAACCTTTTTTAAACATCATTATATCTTCATAACAAGAATGTATGTGTTTCTAAAACTTCCATCGATTCACCAAAGTCCCACCGAGTCATGGTGCCACCTCATAATTTCTCTAAATATTGTCTTGGTGAATTAAAAATGAAATAAAATTTTAGATCAATATGTTTTTCCATTCAAAGAATGCCATATTTTTAGCCAAGTTTATTACACTTTGGATATAACTAAAAATAAATCCACTTTCCCGGTTCTTTTTAGCCTCATTCAACAATCAATCAACCAAATTATTTCCTTACTAGCTTCTATTTTGACTATATACACATATTCCATTATACTTTACATATCAATATTTTGAATTTATAACATCTAGATGACTATTGTTCCTCCATAGGTAAACACAATGCCTGTTGTTCTCTTTTAGTGTATGAATCTATCAAAAAATAAACATCAATAAATATAGACAAAGTATTATCCATCACATACCATAATGATATATATTCCATTCCTTTAAAATAATGAAAAATCCATTTGAAAACCACCAACTGTGTCTTCCCTGGATTCAACATGAATTGACTTATGACTCCCACTAAAAAAGTAATGTACGAATCAGGGAAAAAAATGCATACATCAAACTTATGACCATTGATGTATATAATACTTTCTCTATGTATTTGGACTCTACTTATGTTTTGGGTGAATGTTCCTTGGATAAATTAAAGTGTCCAACTAAAGGATTCAAGACCAACTTACTTATATTTATTCTAAACAATTGGATCACCTTTCAAATGTAGTAGATAAAACCAAAGTTTCAAATCGCCAATATATCTTGAAATTAATCCTCAAAATCATCTTGTCTTGTATGAGATTCCTCATTTTGAATCATCTATACAAACCATCTTTCAGATTAAAGATTCTTTCATCTTCCATTATAGCAATCATTATGTCATCTATATATAAAATAAATATGATGAATTCCCCATATTTCAATTTATTTTAATTAAAAAAATTTATGAATTATATATCTCAAAACCTTCTTCTGAAATAAATGAATCAAATTTTGGATTCCATTTTCATGGTTATTGCTTCAAAAATTAAAGACTATTCTTCTATTTATATACAAAATTTGGGTCTTTATCTTCCATGAAAATAATTGGTTACTTCATGTAAATTTATACCTCTAATCCTCCATGAATAAAGGCTATCTTAAGGTTCATCTATTCATGGTATAGATCTTCAATTGAAACCATGCTCATCATTGTTCAAATATTTTTGTGGTTAACTACCAGTGAGAATATTTCTGAGAAATCAACACCTTCTTTATTTTGAAATCCTTTTTCCCCTAACCATACAATGTATTGATTATTTCTATCATACTCTTATTTCATCTAGAATTACCACTTGTTTTCAAGTGATTTATTCCCATCCATTTATTTAATTAATTCCTATTTTTTTGAACTTCAATGAATCCATTTATTCATTCATCGTTGACTTCCACTATTTTCCGACACTAAGTGTGGCTACCTCTTTCGGGATATCTATCACTTCTACATATGTTATAAAAAGAACGTTCATGTTATCCCTAAATATCTGAATAAGATTTATTTTATTGGTTTATCTCCACAACTTAGTAATATATTCACAATTACTTGGATTTTCTTTAACTTCCTAAGACCTAACATCCAATTCTCTTAATCGAGATTCCCCCACCCATGAGCTTTCTATCATATATTTTGTTGGTATCACCTATGAAATTACAATGCTTTCATCTATGTTATATAGAAATTTATGTAATATTTCCCCCTAATTTTTGGTCCTTATATAAAACCATTTCATTAAATTGAACCTCTAGACTCTTTATTACTTGTCTATTTTAATTATCCCATAACCGGTAGCCAAAATTCTCATCATTATACCTAATGAAAAAAACTTTAGACTTATAATCCAAATTTTCCCTATACCTAGAATAATTATGAATGTATTCCAATATTCTAAATACCTTAATATGGTGAACTTGTGGTTGTTTATTAGACCATAGATCCTATGGAATTTCCTAACCAAATTATAATGATATAATTACATTATAGAGATATGAGGTTGTATTGGGTGCCTTTTCCCAAATTACCTCAAACATACCAAAGTGAAAAATCATACATATAGCCTTCGATGTTAGCATTTTATTCACTCTATCATCCACTTCATTCTGTTGTGGAGTTCTAGGAACCTCCTTCTCATGCCTAATCACATTCTTCATATAGATGTTTTAAAATTTGTATTCGGTGTACTCATTGTCATTACAATAATGTAGGAACTTGATCTTATGACCACACAACCTTTCGACCATGTCCTTCCATTGAATAAAATCTTGAAAATTTTAGAATCGCGCTTCAAAATGTATATCCAATATTTTCTTATAGCATCATCAATAAAGGTTACAATGTAAAGTGAACCATTGAGGGACTAAATATGGGTTGGTCCCCAGACATCAGTATGAAAAATTTCTGACATAAAATTCCTAGTATTTCATCCATCTAAGTTGAAAGACTACCTTGTTTATTTACCTAACACAAAACTTTCACATCTTCTGATGCATGTATTATCAAGATCCAGTATGCCTTTTATAGTTAGAACCTTTATGTTCTTTTCATTGAGATGACCATTTCCAAAATCCCAACCCACTATATTTACAAAAATAATGGCCAAATCAATTGATCTGAAATTTCTCTAAAATATAGTCTCTCATAATTTACACCCTTTCTAACAACCATATATCCTTGAGCAAATTTCAATAATCCATTGGAAAAATTATTTCCATACCCTACCTCATATTTTTTCCAACTAAAATTAAGTTCTTACACAACCCTAGTATATGTATAACATTCTTCAGTTTCAAGACATCGACATTCTTCATCCATATATTCACATATCCTTTTTTAATTATCATTATTTATTTCTCATTTACCAAATTCAATTTACTAAAACTTCTAGATACATAATTTTATATGAATCTATACTCTCCTATTGAATGGAATGATGTAAAAAACTCAACCACCCATGACTCCACTTTAATATTGACACTTTACAATAATTTACTACAATATTCCATTGAACCAACATAATTTTATTTTCTAGAAGTTAACACTATTTTGTATCTTTATTTATGACTCTTACATTCCATATTTAATTATCATATTTTACCACACTTACAATATATATGGCATGTACCTTCTTACTTTCCTTGGATCTTATCCCATGGAATTTTTTCCATTGATTTATTCTAATATAATCGTATCTATTAAGGTGACCATCATAATCTATCATCCTTAATAGAATTGTCAAATGGTTCATGTCCTTATATTTTCTTTAGATCCTCATTCAAGATCATGTTCTAGATATCATCGAATACTAAATTTTAATTTCCACTAGAGTTACTGATGACAGTCACCATCACATCCCAACTCTCTAAAATCAATGAAAGTAGTAGGAGTTCCCACACACTAGCAATGATCTTCAGCTTTACAAATTTGAGCTTCCTTCAAATCATATGGAAATAATTTATGTTATATAATACTAGAATTATTTCTAATAACCTTATGCTAAACAACCTCTGCATCATGAATACTTTATTCAATGTTGTAGGTTTCTCACACATATCCACTAACACCTTCATCACTTTTTTGTTCTCATTATTTTTCAAATTTCAAATACAAAATTACTCACCAAATACATCCTAACTAGCTCCAAAGATATCTTTTCTATACATTCCCATTCCCCTATTTCTATCTTCTCCGGAAAAATACCAATAAGTGGAGAATCAAGGTCATTTTAAATCATATGGTCCTCTATTTTCATTTTATAGATCCAAAATTCACCCCATAAAATATATCCACTTGGACCCTTCTATCATCTGACACCACATTTTTTTATGCTAGTGAAATCTCATTAGAATTGAGATAATGCTAATGTAAGTTTGAAGAAAACTGAGCTTCCTAACCTGGACAACAATCTTTGATACCAATTTTTTGGGATTCTTTATACGTTTATTATTATAATAAAACCAATGAAATAAGGATAACTGATCCATCGAAACTTCACACACTGGATAATCTGTATAATAGAAATGAAACCTCAGGAAGATCCCTTTCCCACAACCTAGTGTACTAAAATTAGGTAGAAGTAGCACTATACTCACCATACAAATCCATCATTAGATCACTAAAGAAAACTCAAAAATCATTCATGGAAAATAGAAATACTTTCAATTGAAATATAGAAACAACTAAATGAACACAGGAGATTAATATTCATTAAGAAATGAATTCCACTTTCCTAAAAGAAAAATTATTGATTTCATTTATTACAATCAGAATGTATAAAAGATTACAACCATTACTACTATGTATAATTAATATAGACAAGCCAATATGAATCTCATTTTTGTGTCATTTCTCTAAAGGTTCCACTCACTTATCGCTAGTGTAGAAACTTATTTTACATGTAAGTATTTTTAGTTTTTCTCTTAATTTAATTAGTGATGTATTTTTTAGTGATGCCACGAATATATTTTTTAATTTAGTTATTTTAACTGATATATTTTTTAGGTTGGTTATAGTGAAAATCATCATAAAAACCATAAATAAAATGTAAAATCGAGCTTATTTTTCATTAGTAATAAAAAATAAAATCTAAAAAAATTACATCAGTTATTTAAAATAATCGATATATAAAATTAGTTTTTTAAAAATATTTTATAAAATGCATTATACCCAACATGTAATTGATCGAAAAAAAAATAGTAGTAGAAACAAAATAAAAAATATACTTCCAAAAAAAATATTCACATGATAACTCTTTTCAAGTTACAACAAATTTACAATTTAAAATTTAAACTTCATAATATATATTATAAATAGAGATAAACTAAATCTGAATCAGACTTATAAAATAATCTACACATTCTCCCCATATAAGAATTACATATTTTCTAGTATAGGGTTTTTATTCATAAAAAACATAAAAATTAAAAGGAAATTATTAAGCATTTATTTTCAATATAATAATAAAATAAATAAAATGAATGGTTATAATAAAATCCAACCTTGTTGAATTTTATAACTGTTATATTTAAAATTATTTCATGAATAAATCTTAAAACATAGTTTACACATTTTTTTATTCTTTATTGATATTGAAAATTTTATTTGAAAATAATTTTTCAATTGAAAATAATATTTTAAGTATATAATAAATTATACTAATTATAAATGAAGTTATATTTGTACCCACATATTGTAATTTTAATTACCTCTTTCTTATTGTCTATTATTAGTAATATCGTAACCTATTTGAAAATTATATGTATGAAATAAAATAAGAAGTTACTATAATATAAAATTATTCAAATAATCAATCTCATGTCTTCAATGCTTTAACATTTTCGCACACATCACCATATATGGTGCATAACTAGCAAGTTGTATTTTCTTTTGGAAAAAACACACAACATCCAATGACAAATTATATATAAAAATATAAAGTTAATGGTTATTTAATTAAAATTATCAACACTTTATGAAATATATTTTTCATACCTATAAAGATAAGGAAACATCCAATACTGAATTTCATAATTTTGAAATATTTTAGAAATAAATAATATTCTTTCCTCATCTTCATTTACCTTAATTACTGGAGAAATAAATTGTGTTTCCAGGAATACATACACCAATTTCATATCATACCAAAAATAAAGTTTATAACGATATGTAATAAAAAAATATAAGTATTAAGTTAAATATATTAAATTGACGTGATTGAAAGAAATATGATAATCAAATTACATTAAAAATACTTATATCAACATGAGGCCCAAAATTTATAATTTTATAAGCTATATGATATGTCTCTTACAGATCATCACACTAATAATGCACCCAAAAATGTAATCATCTATCGGAATATCATAAACATACATCAAAGTAGATTTATATATTTATAATTTAAAAATCCCTTCATAAAAGGTAGTATTAAAATTCAAAGAGACCTCAACATGTTATTGATTTCCATACAACATTTCTTTACCTTTATGTTTCTTCTATATATACATATTAAAATATTAAAATCAATTTAACCCCAATATGAAAAATAAAGGTAAATAATGGTTATAATTTATGAATACCACAGTGGTATTTTCTGGATAAATCTAGATGGTGAAAGTTAAAAATTCCAAAATCTTTTTCCAACTATAGAAACTCCATCTATAGGGAATGACACTCAGGTAGATGTATCAATAATATCTTGTACCATTACCCTAACCTAATCCATCTGGATATACCAATGATGTAGTATATCCTCAGTATAGTATACAGATCCATATGTTATAATATAATACTGGGGGTCTTTAATATATAACTCATAATGTATGGGAAACTATGGAGGAGGAGGTTTAAGAGTAGGATATTCAGATATAGGTGGAGGATTGGGACATGCATTATGAAATGGAGGAGTGGGATATGCACCCTGTAGTTGTTTCTTCATGTCAACAAAAATCAATGGTACTGAAGGACTAATCATGTCCTCCATAATCTCACCCATCCCCTAAACTTTTTCTTCTAAATAATCTATTCTTTATTTATATAAATCCTCCCTTGAGGAAGTTCTAGGATATCCAAAAATAATAATTGATACAACTACCCAGTATCCTCATACACGGCCTGATTGTGTAGGATTTCCTAATGCAGTAACTAAAATATCCTTCCTAAACTTAGGCATAAAGGTTACTCATGTGATCTTCTCCTCAAGGGATTATTGTATAAAATATTTGAAAATATTATTAGTTTGTTAAAAAATATTAATAATTTAAAAACAAAATAAATAAACCCTTACATTCTTCCCAGATGAAACCCTAAACTCTTCTCTAATATATTTTCCCATTTTAGTTATCCCATACCTCTTCCATTTTTTATGTCTATGTGGGGGTGGGGGTCAATCACTACAAATCTACAAGTCTTAGATCTAATTTTTTTTAATTTTTTCATCCAACATTTTCTCTTCTAAAAATGGATACCCTCCACAAGATAATGTATGAATTTATAGGTTTTTATATTGGATATTCTACAGATATGTCCACAATTCCTTTTAAATAAGGATAAACAAAACACTAAGATGGTCATTTTTAATGACTATAAAAAAACTTCAAAAAGTTTAAATTTCAATTAATAAAAAAGATTCTTTATATAAACATTCAATAAATTTCTTTAATGTACCTTCATCTAGAAAAGGATAGATAGTAAATGGATTTTCATTTTTTCTTGCTTCAAAAATAAAATCCAAAGTTACAGTTGATTTAAAATTCTTCTATCTCCTAGTGAAAAAAACATAAAAATTTATTCCCAAATTCATTAATATCAGTTATGTCATAAATAAATTTATGTGAAGGAAAAAAATAACATAAACTAGTAAAAAAATTCATGATATGTAAAATAAAAATAAATGATCTTACAAAAAATGTATCCCAGGGATAAAATAGTGTCGTTTTTTATGCTTCTCAAATCATAAATCAAAATGATAGTTTTTTCTCTAGATTTCATAGCCGCAAAACCACAAAATTATTTTCAGTTTGGACTCATGGGATAAAATTTATGATAAAACTTAATAAAAATCCTACAGTCTAGGTTGGAGCAAGTCACAGTCTGGATAATCGTGTGCTAAAATGTTTACCTACCCTGGGATCATTCTCTATGCCTATGTAATTATAAGGATATTATATAGAAGTATGAGGAAACTCCTCAATAGAAGTGTGTATAAGGTCCTCCCTAGAAGATCGAGGTGATTGAGCTCTTTAATCATACATTATCCTAAAAATGAAATTAATAAACATTTAGCAAAATATTATCTAAATCCAATTATTAAATATAAAATAAGATATAAATTTAAAAAATGAATCCAATAAATAATAAAATAAAACAAACACATTTTTATTCATATTCATAAAAGTATTTAGATTCAATTCAAAAAAAAATACCAAAACATCTATGAGACATGAAAAGATTCATACATAGGTAAAAGATTATATAAATTCAATATTTACATATAACTTTTTATAGAAATTGTAAGATGATACGAACAAAACTAAACTAAACTAAACTAAAAAAATATCATATTTGTTAGAGAAGTTAACAAAAATGATATAAAATAGTAGAAATATTTATAAAACATGAAATGATATAGATTGATGAAAATAAATATTAAGTAAAAATGTATAAAAATCCAACTATTACATATAAAATTGAATAATCAGAACATGATACAAAAAAATTGTACTAAACATAATAAAAAATTTATCATATTTTTAAAAATATGAAACATAAGTAAAAAAAATTACAAATAGTATATATAACAATTTAAAATTTTTGAAAAATTAAACAAGATATAAATATATGTTACTAGTAATATTGGTATATTACTAAATGATTGTTTTCCCATTTTTCTTCCTCATTATCATTTTATATAGCACAAATCATGCCTACAAAATTATTTTGAATATCCTTTTATAATCTTTCCATAGAAGTTGGGATATCAAATAATTCATCATTTTTATAAATTTTTTATCACAAAAATACTATTTCTTCCTTGTAAAAAATAGACCGCTTCACAATTTATTGATCTCAAATATAGAAATTTTTTCCATGTGATCCCATGATAAATAGGTCATATGTTTATTCCAATATATTTAGATTTACTAATTTCTTATAAAAATAAATTTCGTTTAACATTGTTGTTACTGAAAACCCATTTATAATTGAACAAATAAAATCAAAAATTAATATAATCATTCTCCCAAATTTTTTTAATAACTCCATGATATGAAATTCATGTGGAGATTGGTTTTTTGTCTTTTTCACTCGAAAAATGTTTTTCTTCAATGAACACCAATACCCTACTATTATAAAATAAACTTATATTATCCCAGTCTTTAGTAAAAATGTACAGTTATTAATTCCATACCCTGTCCATGTTTTCACATTTAAACTTGGGCCACTCATTAACCATCTCAATGTTTCTGATACATCCAATCTCCCATGGACGGACTCTTTAAACCATTAATTTTTTATGCTGATTCAATACCCATGTATATGTTTTCTTTAGATAATTCTATTTTAACACATTAATATGTGGTGTTATATATGGTTGAGAATCATCTATGTTATTTATGATATAAAACTCCACCTACTGTATTTTTTAAACATTAAATGATTTTATTTTCAATACATGAATACCATTTCACCTAAACCTAACTTGTTCATGGAGAGATGTAAGAAAACTAACATGCTTCACTAAAAATAAGTATTCTGTGAAAAACATTGAAATTCTATCAGAAATATATTTATAAAAAATGGAGGCTTCTAGTTGATAAGTATTTTTAACACACCCCTTCAATATATTCATATGAATTTTAAAATAATATATACAATGTAGACACAGGGGACAACAAATCTTTATATATTGCACCAAATGAACCATTAAATGCACCATTGTATAAAAAATTGATTGTGGAAAGTTTATTTTCAATTCAGAAAAGTATATAAACTAAAATGTTCTCCAAATTTTTCAATGAATTAAAATCTATCACTTTATTCCAATTTGAATATAAAAAATAACACACCTTCATGATAATAATTACATCATATATGGGCAGTTTTCCACACAATGAAACTATTAGAAGATATTGCATCATGACATGACAACTATGACATTTCATGCCTATTAACATCAAATATTTTAGTCAAACAATTTTTTTTACATTTGGTGAATAATCATGAGGCAGTTTGATACCACAGAGGCATCGAAAAAATGATTTTCTCCCTCTTAGATAATGTATGACAACCCAAAGTAATGTTTATTAATTTTCCTATATAAGTGGGAGATAACTCTAAGAACATTCCCATTGATGGAAAATCCAATATTACATTCAAACAATTTGTTATTTTACCTTAAATATCTAACAATTTCCCATTAAAACTATCATAGATAATCTTCACAACATGTGTTACATCACTGTTATGTTTGATCTCATGATATCTCCAATATGGAAGATTACAAATATTGATTGTTTCCTCTATATATTTCTATAATTACTAGATAATTGTGTCTTTCCCCATATAACATAAATGTTTTTACCCCTCTCAAAATATTGATTATTTGACAAAGGATTTTGAGAGATATCAAATTATTATAAAATATTGAATGTATTTTTTAATTTCGATAAGATTAATCCATATAAAAAAATTTAATGACCCATGTACACCATTTTACTCCCATGTTGTAGTTGACATTATGAAGATCCTTATTTAAAAATTGGATAAGATTTATGCTGCTTAAAACTATATCTAGAAAAATTTACTTATGGGAAGTATTTCATGGTATACATAACCATTACATATAATTAAAAGTATTCATTTTTATATGAATTATAAAATATGATACCTTCCTCTCATAAGTGTTTAAAATCATTAATTAATTGTGATAAGTTAACATCAATAGAATATATGGCTTGTTTTTGTCCATAAATCATTAAACTCAACATGATATATTTCCACTTCAAACAAAATTCAAGAAATAAGTTGTACATTAACAACAAAATAGGACATGAACCATGTTTGATACTAGTGCTCTGAAATATATTTTCTTTATCTATGCACAACCTAAGTATTATATTTTTAAATTTATTTCCATATTTAGGAAAATGATGATCAATTTTCTTTCATTGTGGATAATCATCAGGAAGACATAATTTTCCATCAGATATTCACTCATATTCATTTCATACTAACCTTTCTATTCATTATTTGAATTTGAAAATAAATGTTCTTGATGAAGAATTATATGAAGATACCAAATTTCTTTGGAAGGAGTCTTGGTACTTGGGATAATAGATGAATCATTTTTTTTCTTTCAACTTATAAAAGATGTCCTATATTTAGAAAACTCTAAAAGACATTTTTATTCCTTTAAATATAGAACATAGTAATTAGTGAAGAAATATATAGTATTATAAACCAATCCTAATGGTCATGATATTTTTTCACATTATATTTTGAATATAGTAGATCATTGTGTTCAAGAATTATTTCTTTCAAGAGTTATAAAATTCTATGAAACTATTGTCACTCTATCTGTTCCTAGATTTTAAGTTCAAAATTATTAACACTATTGATCAAACTAAAAATTTCATACAACATAGATATAATGGTTTTTGGTATCACCATATAATCACTCAATCGATGGTGATTTATCAATTTCCTTAACTTTATTATCATGAATCATCTCTTAAATTTTATTAAATGTTGTATTCTGAAAATCTCTATCATCATTAGCTCGTGAATTATTTCCAATTTCACCATGCCAAATCCAAGGATTGAATCCCAGATTAAAACCATTGAAAATTAAATTATATTCTATTTCTACTATGTTCATCTTTCTTATATTTAAACATTTCAATAATGGGTAGAGAAAGAGGTAGTTTTTTGGTACATTTCATTTTCAAAATTCGAAAAAAAACCTCAATCGCTTCCTCATGTTCATCACTTGTTCACCGAACTGTAATCCAACTATGATTTAGTATTAGCAATAAAAAATTTCATGTATTAAATAATAGTAACATTATTTTGAAATTTATATTCATATTTACTTTTATAAATTACAATGAAAGAAAAAAAACAAATTGTTTACAATCACTATTCATTATGTAATTGAATATTATTGAAACCAAATTAGTTTATTTTATAAAAATTGAAATAAAATAGTTTATTTATCAAAATATTTCATTTAAAATACTTTACATAGTTTTTTATTAAAATAACTTCAAAAATTATGTATTTTTCATTTAAAAAAATGTTAAATATTTATTTTATGAATTTTATATCTATTTTGACGAATGTAAAAGTAAAAAAACAAAAATTATATTGTTTCTTTATAAAATATAAATTAAAAATATTTTAAAAATATATTTATTCTCATGTTTTATAAATAAAATATTATAATTAAATTCAATATTTAAAAATTAAAAAATTCAATATAAAAAAATTATAAAATAAAATCCATTGATAAGTTATAAAAAAATAAACAACCAAACATCAATTATTAAAATTAATAAAAACTAATATTATATAAATAATTTTCACGTATTAAAAACCAAATAAAGGTATCATGTATACTGAGTATGTTATAAAAAAATTCTAATAGATAGCTAGTGATGAATATATTAAAATAAAAATAAAAATATATCAAATCAATGTGAACCAAACACAAACCTTCAGAAAAAAAAAGGTCATATGAGGTTAGAGCCCAATATCAAATTAATAAAAACCAGCAACTAAAAGTGGGTCTATGACTAAAATAAATAATATGAACCATAAAAAAATGCTATTAAACACACAATTCATCTACACAAAATAGTAAGAATTTAACAAAAGAAAGAAATGAAAATAAAGGGAAAAAACCTGAGATAAAAGGGAGTCAATGACAGTCCTGGAACAATCAACCATGAAAACGAAGGCAAAGACAACATAAGACAGCTACAGTGATAGGCGGCGATGATGAAAAAATCGAATATTGTCGAATCGTGGGTTTAGCCTTCATTCCGGAAAAAAAATCTAGAGATATCGAGTGATTAAAAAGAAATAAGAGGTCCTACTCGATATCTTAAAAGTTATAATGATCTTCAACATTGGTAATTTATTAATGGAAATAAAAATGAAATATTTTACAATTTTTATATAATAATTTGAGTAAAAGAATTTCAACTCATGTCTTTTACATCAATTCTTATATAACACTGCTACAAATATGACCTTTATTAGTACTATAAAAGTGGATTAACAGTGCTAAAAAAAGAGATGTTATTCGAGACAAATATAAAGGGGGGTCCCTTCTATTGTCACTCAAAAAAGCACTAATAAAGGCCCCTTTTATCAATGCTAAAAAAAAGGGCTGATAAAAGGTGTTTTTTATCATAGCTAAAAAAATGCGCTTATAAAAAGGTCTTTTATTAGTGTTTTTTTAGCACTGATAAAAGACCCCTTTTATCAGTGCTTTTTTAAGTGCTGATAAAAGTAAAATAAAAAATTTTAAAAAAAAGTTAAAAGGAATATATAACTTGGGGAGGGATATTTTGACAGCACTTGACCCCCCCCCCCCCCCATCAGCACTAGGAGAACCCCCTCGCACTCTCCTGCGTGCTTCCCTTACCCGTACCACCCCCCACATTCCTGCGTGCCCCTCCTTGCTTCCACCCGAAGTCGAACCCGCGACCTCCCCCCTTGCACACCTTCACATTTACCACTAATCCATTTCATTTTTTATCTATTTAATGATATATCTATTTATATATTTATTTATTTATTTATTTATTTATTTATTCTTATATTAATATAGATTCATATTAATATAAATATATTTAGTAATATTAATACATATGTATATTTATTCATATATTAATATATATATATATATATATATATTTGTATATTAATATATATTAATATTTATTTATATATATAGTTATATTTATTCCTATATTAATATAGATTCATATTAATATAAATATATTTAGTTATACTAATACATATATATTTATTCATATATTACAATATATATATTTATTCGTATATTAATATATATTTATATTTATTTATATATCTATATATAGTTATATTTATTCATTTATTAATATAGATTCCTATTAATATGAATATATTTCTTTATATTAATACATATATATTTATTCATATATTAATATATATATATATATATTTATTCATATAATAATTTATATTTATATTTATTTATATATATATTTTTAGTTATAAACTTTTATTTGTATATTTATTCGTATATTAATATATATTTATAAGATTAGTTTTTAATACATTTATAAAATATGTTTTTTATGTGAGTTTATAAATAAATTAATTAATACATACATACATATATACAACACACACACACACAAACATATATACATTTACGAATAAATACATATATATGTGTATTTGAATAGCCATAGAATGTTAAAAATAATATAACTTCTAATACAGAAGTCTATTTAAACTCCACAACTAGTCAAATCGAATAAAATGAAACTATATTCAATATGATATGTGTACAGGCCTAGAAGACATCTGGATCAGAAGTTATACCTGTTTGAATGTTAAAAAATTGAGATATATCGACTAAAAACTCAGTTTTGGAGGACTTTTGGGCCTCTTTGGGCCTCGATAAATGTGAAAAAATGTTCTCTTGGGTCATAAGCACGTAGATTTCATCACAAGATTCAATTTGAAATGTTTTAGAGCTCAAACAGACACCCGGATATAAAGTTATGGTCGTTTGAAGTTTGAGTTACATTTTCAACTTAATTTAGATCTTTTATTAATTTTTTTTGATTTTTTGTGTCTTCAATTTGTTATTAAATGACTATTAATCGATGATAATTAGAAAATTATTAATTAATAATATTTTTTAAAATATTTTAAATCCATTTTTACTAAATTTATTATATATTAAATGTAATAGTCTATTTATAATTATCTAAAACATATTTAAAAATATATATTATATTTATATCAAAATAAATATACTTATATAACAATATATTATTTTTCATGATTTTTTTTTTTTGAAATATAAACTTTATCAGTTCTAGGAAAAAGTTCTGAAAAAGCCCCCCCCCCCCATCAACGCTTCTAAAAAAAGCACTGATAAAAGGGTCCCCTCTAACAGCGCTAAAAAACGTCGATAAAGGGGGCCTTTATCAGCACTTTTTTTTTGCGCTGTTAAAGGATAGAGCTACGGAAACCCAGTTTTGTGGTAGTGTAATAGATGTAGAAGACTATTAATAAAGTCAATTTTTAAAATATATTATTATAACTAGTTTCATTTTAAATATTTTCTACACTAGTTTATATAAAAAATTACATCTGGTAAACAAGTTATATCTACTCCCTAGAAAACATAGATCACTAATCATGGCCACATTAGCTTGATTACATACCCAGTAACCCTTCATCATTGATGAACTTCTAATCCTCCAGTGCCCCATCATAACATCATCGGATGATGAAAACTTCTCATAATCTTTCTTCCCATGGAGTTGACATGTTTTTGTTATCTCCACGCTACACCACTCTAACTTTCAATGATAGTAATTATGGTAACCTGAATATGGTGAATGAAATTTCGATGAACTACAACAGACTTCACCTCTATACATGTTTCCCCTATAGAGATATTAATGATATGGAATCTTGTATATCTATCGTTGACTAAGGTTTTGATGGAATCACCCCTATACCGGCCTATATCTTCTTGTATACTGACATTTTGCCGCTACCGCCCCATCTTCACATGGTTGTAAGAAACAAGGTTACCCAATTTTCTCTTTTTGGTAATCTTATATTTCTTTCTTCTAAGGAAATGAAGATCAAACCCCAACACATAGGTTGTCAATGAAAAAAGTAAATGCAATCATTACAAGTTATATAACCAAATGATAAATAATTACAACATATAGTGTCAATCAAACATTAGTCGTTCATCTCAAGATCATTGATTAGTCAATTTACTTACCATGTTTTTTATGGGTGGTTCTTATTTTCTACATCCAATAAATAAATAGAAAAATTATTTTTAAATGAAATTATATATATTATTATATAGTTTTGTAAATAATGATATTATTTTTATATAAATAATAAATTTTTTCATATTAATAATATGTATATATTTATATATATATCTATGTAATGATTTAAAAAATATTATTATAATTTTATTAACCAAAATAATATTATATATATAACTAATAATATTTTTTAAATTTAATTAAACATAAATATAATAAATAATATATATATATATATATATATATATATATTCAAATATGGTTATCTATATTTTAAAATATAATTATATATATATATACATAATTCTAAGTAATTATATTTTCGAAAATTTAAATAATATTATTTTTTACATAATTACTTATAATATTATATATATATATTTATTTAATATTTTTTAAAAATAATATAAATATTATTTTTTTATATAATTAAGGGAAATGATATTAAATATATATATAACACTATATTGTAAATTTAATTAAATTTAAATATAATTAATAATATATATATATATATATATTTACATTTATATATAATTATAGTAATTAATATTATTGAATATATATATATATACATTTTCGCAACTAATTATATTTTATTAAATATAAATAATATTATATTTAACGTAACTACTTATAATATTATATATATAATTATTATTTTTAAATATTATTAATAGTGACTTTTTAATTTAATTATTGAATATAATACTTTTTATATATACAACAAATAATATGTTGTAAATTTAATTAAATTTAAATATAATAATATATAAAATTATATTCAAATATACTTTTTCATATTCTTAATTACAATTACATATATATACATTTTTTGTAAGTAATTGTGTTTTCAAAAATATAAATAATTTCATTTTATAAATAATTACTTACTATATTATACACATAGGTGTGTAATTAATATTTTTGAAAAACCAATATTAATAATATTTTAAGAAACATATAATTAACTTGAATAATTTTATTTTTATATATAACCAATAATATATTGTAAAGTTAATTATATTTATATATAATAAATAATATATTAATATATATAATTATATTTTAATGTATTTAATAATATTTTTATATTTTATTATATATATATACATTTTTTTAATTAATGATATTTTATAAATATAAATAATACTATTTTTTACATAATTAATAATAATTGAACACAATTTAAAAAATCCAAACAAAATTTCTGAATTTACAAAATCATTTAAAAAAATTTAAATCATACAAAGAACATACAACTTAAATCATACACTCAAGGAAGCTTTCATTCCTCTGTCGAAGGAGGTGGCTATGGAAGGTGGTGCTATGTCATTTTTGGCTAATGTGGTGAAAAATGATGTGCAGAACCCTACGAGAAACCTCGATGGAGTGAAAAAAAATTGCTTCAAGGAATAGGTTTTTTCTGAATTTTAGGATGCACTAACATCCTTGCATAAGTGCATTACTAGGAATGGATCTATTGCCTTAATGGAAGTGAATCCTCATATCTGTGAAGACTTTCTCGAAGAATGAAAATTCTCACTTCTTACTTGGATCTCGGGCTCTCGAAATGATGCCCTTTGGAAGTTGGATGATATAAGGAGTCAAATGCACCAGTGTTGGGGATTTAGTGAGTGGTGATGGGTCTAAATTGCGAAAGGTGTGTATCACATTGTTTTTCCATTAAAATTTCTTCAACACTCTTCTTGGAGCTTTGGGATAATTCCCCTAAAAGCTGGGTTTATTATGCTCCAACAATGGGATTCTATCTCAAATCCTTTCACATTTAGGAGATCCTCTATGAAAACCTTGATTATAATTAGGGGACTAAGATATATTTTTTTGGAATCTATTGATCCAGTGTGTTTTTTCTTCCACTGGAGGGACTCCGATCAAGACTGACAAGGAGAATGAGTGATCTAGGTATGGCCATTTCTCTTGTGTACTGGTAAACAATGATCTTTCTCATGATCTGATTGAAATATTTTTTTTGGTTTTAGGTTATTTCATGTTAGAATTATCGATCCATTTTGAGTGTTTGACTAGTTTTATGGAACATGATTATGCATTGGGCATTATTTTGAGAAATTCTGTAGGACCCTTCAATGTTCTCACTAAAAAAAATTAAATTATGTCTTTGATCAGTGTAGGAGGAAACGATATGTTGATGACCCCAAGGGAAGTAAGAATGTATTCAGGAAGAAGGATTCTGTTTACCCCAATGTTGTCGGCAGATCCTCCTTTTCTGAGGATGTCAAACAAGGAATGTTAGAGGTTCTCACTCAAGTGGATTCTCATTATGTAACTCCTATTGAGTCCCATTTAAATAAGTCTCAACACACACCTTTGGTGCATGGAACTGAAACTTCTATCTAGAACACCCAGGAACATAGAATACCTAACAATTGTGGTGGTTTTATGGCCTTCTATGTGTCTATTGTTGGATTAATTGGGGGTGCAGATGGTTTTAATAAATCATGGGCGGATGTGACTATTGATGATGAGGGGAATCAATATAATTGTGAGGAATCTACTCAAGAACAAGTTAACATTGATATGGGGCATGATTCATTGGTTTCTGCTAACAACAATGGGAAGGAAAATTTGGTTGATGATGATGGATTCTAATTGTTCATGCCTAAAAATTTCAGGGTTCTCTTAATAGTTCATTCTAATCAACAAGAAAATGAGCAGGTTGCCAATTTGGATCTCAATTATGTCTGGGTGGAGATGATAGTAAATGAAACTATGGGATCCCCTTTGGGTGAGACCCTATCTTTGTCAACATATAGGACTAGGATTGAGGAGCAGGATATTCCTTTGTAGGTTGAGAATCCAATTGTTTCTCCCTTATGCAGGAATAATGATTACTCTGAGAATGTGGGGTGGTCTTTCCCATCCCATTTTACTTATTTAATGAAAAATGAATATACTTCATTTGGAAAGTCCTCTGATGAAGAATTTTCCACTGAACGGTTAAAAAATTCATGTTTCATAACCCTAAAGGGCCAATAAGGTGAAAGTTCCATTGAAAGAATCATTAATGAAGTGGTATATTGGTACTTATCGCAACTTGATGTAACTTTATCATTAATGTAGTAGGAGTTTATTGGTTTCAATGACTATATGGAAGTGAAAAATTTATTATCTATTAACATTGAATATTGACACATCTCTAATCCTAAAATGGAATTTTGATATTTTTCTTTCAAATTCTGGACATTCTCCCTTTGAGAGGACTCAACATCATCAAATGATGAATGTGTAGCCCCTCAAAGGGTTGAGACATGGTGGAGTGGTCGACACCCAAAACGTATAGGACATCATTTGAAGAATATAGGATCTATAATGGTCTGAATAAACTATTTATTTGTTTCCTTATTGTAGGCATTGTATGTCTTGTTGACTTTACTCCTTCCTGCCTTATACTTTGATTTTTTTTAATAATTTTTTGATTCATGAATTTTGTTTTTTCAAATTCATTGTTTAATTGTTTGAGTAAAATAAATAAATAAGATAAAAATATTAATTTCATAAAAATAAATTTTAACTTCATGGATACCACAAATAATATGTTTTTAAAGGGATATCAATTCTCTATAGCTTCACTATAAAAATAGAGGGTGGGGTGAGAAAAATGAGGGGGTCACTTTCATAGAAATTGGCCGATAAGATGTGTGAATTTCCATCATGCCTCTTGTGTGATGATTAAACAGGAAGCATGAACATGGTTTATGCATCCTGTGGGGTGGAAAAGTAATAATGAACTGCATTAAATCTTCCTATTTAACATAGAAGAATGAACAAGGCTTAAACTTTACTCAACCCATTTTTAAAAATATTACAAAACCTAACTCGGTCTTATTTTTTTCTTAATACCCATTGAACAAAAACTATTTTATATGATATAATTGAACAGCCTATTAATGTACATGTAACATACCGACTCGATATCTACTAAAATAGTTCCCTAAGTCGATCGGTCACATGTCTTGAAGCGCACCTCCCCATATACCAGAGGCTGGTGACTAGCAGCGGCGGTCCAATGATGGTACGGTGTGGAGTTTATACTCTCTGGATCAGAGTATCATAGTGATATATTATGTAATGAAATAATAAACAATTTAAATAAAGAAGAAATAACAACATAAGGTAAAAATAATAGATAAAATGGAAAATTCTAAATAACAACCATTTATTCATGTCCATAGGAGGCTACATAATCTAAATAGTAAACATAGAGTATGTGGTACATTATAGTATAGTACGTGTATAATATAAGTGAAAAAACACAAAGGAAAAAATCCTCAAGCATCTTGATATTTTTCTCAGTCCTTTTCTCCTAACTCCCATATCCAAGAATAATATCAAGCAAGTAGAATCTATAACCTAATCCTAGAATGATGAGGTTTGTTTAGGTACCTCGGTGCAAATGGTGGCCTGAAAATGGTGTTTGAAATACACAGTAGGCCACCAAAAATGGTGTATAAAGCTATCTAGACTATGGGTATAAAGTAAATAAGTGTACATGTATGATAAGTAAAGTAGTAAACAAATAAATATAAATAAACCATATCGTGCTCAAGATCCTCATGGGATTTTTGGTTAATAAAACCTACTTCATCCCAAAACATAATATCTATGAAATGATGTCTATAAGTACATATATATGTGAATATAAATCGATATGTATGTATATATGGTCTATATATATAGGAATGTTTATATCCATATATATATACATATATATATATATATAGTTCTAGTCATCACTTGGGGCATAACCCAGGCATCGATGACTAGTCATAAGAATCTCACAAGGTAGTATGATGGGATTCCATACCCATGCATCACAATGTATTAGGGACTCTATGCATGATTATTAAGATGTAAAATAGACACCATGACCAAGTGAAACAATGTATATGGGACACCATGCTCGAGGATCATAATGTTTAAGGGACACCATGCTCGAGGATTAGGATGTATAAGGGACACCATTATCGAGTATCACATTGTTTAGGGGACACCATGCTCGAGTATCAAAATTTATAATGGATTTGATGTTCTAAAGGATCGAATAAGAATAGAAAAGGTGGGGGTTGAATTAGTTTTTCAGTTTTTATAAGTTTTAATACATTTTAAAACATAACCCTTGTAACCTGTTAATATTTATTTCATTATTAATTTTTTAGAAAATACGATTGCATGAAAAATTAGTAAATAAAGTAAAACAAAAAATATTTATAAGGTTAGGCCTTAGTATGAGAACCTACATCCTTTCCATATCAACTCCTATGGATATGAGGAAATCCACTATTATGAAGAAGTAAATAAAACTTATTCCAATTACTATTAGACACCTTCTATCTCCTGATGGAAAGATTATAATGACTCCTATTAGTTTAAAAAGTTTCTTATCAAAATTTGAGAAAAATTAGAAGAATTAAACTTTATTCAATTTTATCCAAAAAAATTAATTATGTATCCTCGGTACGATTTGGCCGAATCTGATTCTCTAAATCCGATGAGGTCAATATGAATCCCCCTTACTAAATCTTCACTTAATAAAAACATCTCAAACACTCAATTTGTAATTACTATTTCCTATTTACCCAATACAATGGACTCAATATGATGAAACCATTATAAAACTTCCAAACTCAAAATCTCTCAAATTCTCAATATGGCCTTCTTCAGTCTGATTGACTCAATCTAATTGACTCAATACGATTTTCCTCAATGTGATTTCCCTGTCCAGTAAACAAAGCATTTAGGTGTCTGTTCTTCTTCTGAGATCTATGTCTGAAAATAATTTCAACTTGAATTCTTCCGCACTCCTCCTTTTCCACTTATGTGAAAATCTAAAAAATTAAAGAATGATCTAAGCAAGTATTTATAGGGGACTCATAAAAGTAATATTGGGAATCTTTAAAACATTCCATGATTCCGCAGATTTTAAAACATCAAAAATATCTCACATTTAAACTTCAACATTGAATTCTTAAATCCTCCTAGTATTTCTCTAAGATTTATGAAAAACTGAATTTCATGTTTTACCTATTCAACTATCATAGAACTTTTGTAAACATCTTTTTGAGTCTTCTTCATAATTATCCTTCTTAGACTTTTTAACCTTTCTTCAGTCTGATGTAACTTCCTCATCTTCAATATGATGTATCCACCTCAGATTCAAAATAATGTATCTTTCTCATGTCATTACGATCTATATTTCTTTATCATCTCATTATATATTCCTTTCTTTCTAATCTAATTATGATCTTCCTTTATTTCTCATCTCATTAAGATGTAAATTTCTGTCTCATCTTATTAATCTAGCATCCCAGGTAATTATAGAATAAACATTTTAATATATATTAATATTTAATATTTAGATAGTATTTTTAGTTTAAATTGGATTTTATGTATGATAGCACACCCTACACGCAATAAAGGGTTTCTCCAAAATCATAAGTTGCACACAAGGCTGAGTTATATAGAAAAATAATATATTATTAATAATTTTATTTTAAGTGGTAGTAATCACATAGATGTTGTATTGGAGGGAATAAATAAAAATAATTATATTCCATTTGAACATGTTTATTAAATGTTTTTACTATATTCTGATAAATTTTAGGGGCTAAAATAATAATAAATCCAATTTTAAGCATAAAACAATCTAATAACTTTTAAAAGGTTATTTCACCACATTTTGAAGGAGACCCCATTTTAAATTTAGTTTTTTTTCAATTTTATAGTTTTTATATGAATAATTAAACTTTTTATTTGGAATCAGAGGTTCAAAATTTTCTTTTGTTGAATTTTGTTATTTTTCTGATAAAATTCATATTTTAATGAATAGTGAAAATACTGATTTTTTGTCTAATTTATTTTTATTGTTAGAATATTATTTTAATTTGGGTTTGTAGTATATTTAGATTATTTTTTTATAATTTAATCAAATTTTGTTCATTGGAATCAATTTCACAAATAAATTTAATAGAAAAACAATGTGAACTTTTGAACGTTTTATTTAAAAAACCTCATTTTCTTATTCCGTCAGTAGGATTAATTTTTAAATAATTTCTTCCTATTTTGTTTTTAGAATTTTGAAAAATGTATAATAGGTTTGGAATAAAAAGTTAAAAATTATGTAAATATGTCCCTTTTTTGGACATTATGATTAGTAACTTTAGTGATTATTTTTATTACCAAGGTTAAGGGTAAATTAGATAATTAAATATTAAAATAATATTATAAATATTATAAAAATACAATAGAACTTGTCATAATTTTATTGGATGAGTTATTTTTATAAAATAAAATCGTTTTCCCAAAATTGTGACCTTTAGAAATCACTTGGGTGTGATTATGACACTTTTAGCATTTTATTTAAAGTAAATACCAATATGTCATAATAATGTCTCCTATTACTAATACAATTTTAATATGGGGTCATATAAGTGATATCTTAGAATATAAATATCTATTATAGAGATAAAAATATTACCTACATCATGGTAATTTATTTATCATTTTTTGGAAATTAATAATTAATATAAATGGTGAGACAAGGATGATGTAGTAATTTCATAATTAATGAAAGAATCCAATAAATGATAATATAAATATTAAAATAAATATAAGTTGGAATAATTGATTCCATAAACTAATTTTATAGATGAATTTTAAATGTTAGTCATGATTTAAAGAATTTTATTTTATCTTATCTTTCTATTATGATATTTTTAAAATGTCAACTAAAGAATAGTGGAAAAATTCAAACTGTTGGTATTTTAAAATATAAAATATATTATTATATTTTATTATATTTCTAAATATCCAAGATTTAGAAAAAAAGTTTATATAAGTAGAAAAATGTCATTAATAACTTATTCATATGACTTTTGACATGTTATTGTAATTATTTTAACTCTCGACGTGTAAATTACATTATAAAACATTGAGAGTTAAAAGGGTTAAAATAAAAAAATAAGGATAAAAAAACTATTAAAACATTTCTAATTAACATTGGGTGATTATATTTAGACCCCTAATCATACTATATTATAAATAAATCAATTTAGACCCATTTTTAATATAAATTAGTTTATATTAATTTAATACTTTTTATAATTCCAAGAGTGCCCCTCCCCTCTCCTATAAACGGGAACCCATTCATCTCTATTATTTACACATAAAAACCCTTTTGGATCGGCAAATAGATGATCAAAACCCTTCCTATAATCCATCCCCACATTTGTGAAGCCATGGATTAGGCAGAAACCCCTCCTTAGAGGTGTTAAGGTGTTAATAAAGGTGATCATCCAATGGAAAGGTAATGTTTTTATCTAAGTGTTTCTATTTTATTTGGTCTTCTGCTTTCTTAAAATATTCATTATCCAGGATAAAATAATAAATACATTATAATAAATATAATTATATGTTATTATGTTAATATCATCACCTAAATACATCTCCACATCAACTAAATGGGAAAGGAATTAATTGTTCATGCGTACATGTGAACTATCACCTCCACAAACCGATCCAATTTGTCTTCCATAATTGTATCTCATGAAATTTTATAATAATTTAATTAATTTTGATATGTGATATTCATGAAATATTAATAATTTAATTATAATAATATATCAATTAAGTTCTGACTTTACATGCACATAAAAATGATAACATTGTTCATGCGTACGTGTGAAATATCACCTCCACAAAGCGATGTGATTCATTTTTATTCACTACATCACTTGTATGTTATATAGAAGTATATTTATATGATTTATATGATATTAATGGTGTTATTTTCATTATATAAAGTTGAAATAATACTTAACTTTTTTACATATTGATCAATGAAAAATAGAAAATGTTTCTCATGTGCACATATGGCATACCATCTGCATGATTATAAGATTGTTCATTTTTAACAACCATAATTAATGGTAAGATTAAAATTTTTAATTTATGTATAAAAATTGTAATAATTTCATTAATATTATTATGGAGATGATTTACTTATGACCACATGTACTATTGACATCAAACAAGTCTATTTTTTACTCAAGTACTGAATATCGAAAAAACAACTGATATGAACTTAAATAATTATGTAATTATTATAACATTGAAAATGTGATATAAATAGAATAATAAAATTTAAAAATGTTCTCAAGAAATTATAAATTAACCTCATTTTTTTATTCAGGAAGATAAAGGACATACGAGACAAGTCGTACTCAAGGTAAGGAACTTCGTCTCAATTTTCTTTCATTGAGGCATATTTTGATGTCATACACCACATTATTTTATAAGGTGTATAATAAACCCATTTGAATTTTAAATTCATTAAATGTTTTTTAAACTTTATATTAATTGTTATAATTTATTTAAAAAATAAAAAAAAAGGAATGTTTTTTAACGTATGTGGCGAAAACAACTTCCCTACTACCGTAACCGTTATTTGATATTTGGATTCCTCTATAAGCCTTAATTTTTTTAAGGGAAAAGAAATACTTTATTCCATTTTTTGGGTATTTTGGTATTGAAAATGGTTTTGAAAATGGATTTAGTATTTAAATATCTTGAAAAATATTTCATATGATTGCAAATGAAATTTTATGAGTGAAAAGTTGATAATTGAAATCTTTTATGTGTTATGATTATACAATTGTACTTGTACATTTGAAGGGTGGTTATGTTATAAAAAAATATGGGTGGTTCCCTGATAAACCAAATATAGGTGGTTATATAATAAACCAAGGATATTTTTTTAGGTTATAACCTCCAATGCATTGGGTATGGAAGTCTATTGTATGGCTATTTCATTTATAAGAGTGATATGTCTGGAAGTCGATTGTATGGTTATTCAATTTAAGTATGATTATGTCCAAAGTTTCCTTTATATGTTATATATTATTTTCATGGTTTTATAGTAATATTTTTATTACAAAAAGTTACGAAAAGATATTATAATCCAAGGAAAGTACTTACTACTTCTTTAAGATGAAAATTATTACTTTGTGATTATGTATTCATGGTTTACATGTTTTTTAAAAGACTAAAAGTTTTCTATCATTGTATATCCCTTAATGATATTTTTGTGATCATCCCAATTTTTGAAAAAAAATTCATAGTATTTAAGGGATAATAGAGTCAAGTATGGGATCAAGGAAAATTTATAATGATTAAATATGAAATGAAACAATGTTTCTTTTTAATGTTTTTTTTTGAAAAAATGGGTAGTGATTAGAAGTGTCCTCTTTGTAGAATTTGAGTTTTTAAGTATGTATTATGGAATAATTATATAAATATATAAAGTTTAAAAGATAATCAATGTGAAATAAAGGAAAATTATTCACTTAACCCAAGATTATGTAATGTTTTAGGTCAGTGACTTATAATTACGATCTACTATTCTTTATCATATCATTAAGATCTTCTTTTCTTTCTCACCTCATTGTGATCTTTCTTTATTATTCAGATCATTGTGATCTATATTTCTTTATAAAATCATTATTATCTTCTTTTCTTATTCTTCATCTCATTATGATCTTCCTTTCTCATCACATTACATTCTTCTTTTCTTCTTCAGATCATTATGAACTTCCTTTCTTTCTCAGCTCATTACGATCTGCCTTTCTTTTTCACATCAGTCTGATAGGATCCTCATAAAGAAGGAATTATCATTGTGATGGAAATAACATTATGTTTTATTTTCCTATAACTATGGAAATTATTCAGTGGTGAATCCATTTATAAAATTTTAAATACTTCAAACTTCATCATCTTTATGCATTTTGACTTCTAGATATAATCTTCTATGTCGGAATTTCTTGAATCTGATGAATACTTTGTCTTGATCACTGGAAATAAACCAATCATTAAGAATCCAATATTTCTTCAAATTATTTAATCATTATTATGTTTCATGATTTATAATAACTTCATGATCATCAAATCATCATCTAACTTAGTTTATAAAGTATAAAAACTTTATAACTCCTGACTTCACAAAATTCATTCAAAAAACGTCAGCAGCAATACAACTTATTCAAAGAGAAATATCTTGTCACGACCCGTCCTCGGGGCCCGTGCCGTGACTACCCCAAGCCCGCCTTCCATAGGCCAGGGGCTGGCGACTAGCACCAAAGGCGTAAAATCCCGATAACTGGGAAGGCATTGCCTTTATAAAGAAAACAAGCACCACAGAGTACAAGCGGAAGTAAAACACTAAGTACAAAAAGAAGAGCTGAAAGTAAAAAGGGGCCGGAAATACAAGCCCAACTGTAAAGTACAACTCGAAAGGGAAAACAGCGACTGAAAAGTAAAGCTGCTACGCTGAGATGTCCACTGGAAATCCCACCCGAAGGGTGGGTACAGATAGCTCCTCTGCTCCTCGGGTCCCGCCATCCGCTCCGAGTATGTCCCGCCCAGTGTCCACCTCCGGGTACCGCCTCGTCGTATAGTCCACCTCCAGGTACCATCCAGTCCTTGAACCTTCGGCTTCTGTCAGCACTGTCCGTCGTCTGCAACCAACACAACGAGGTGCGGGCATAGCCCGTGCAGGGGTGAGTATAACGATACTCAGTAGGGACCCCGAGACCCTCAAGGTCTCACTAAAACCAACAAGGATAAACACAAGAAGATCTCAACGGATAAACCCTACTTAGGTATATGCCCATACATATACCTAAGTTATCAAGTAACCCATCTCAATCATGAGGAAACACAAGGATTGTGAAAACGACGGATAACCACTACCCGGGTATATGCCCATACATATACCAAAGTTAGCAAGTGACCCATCTCAATCATGAAGTAAACACAAGGTCAAAAGTCTCAGCTCTAACCAGGATTTTCATTATCGAAACCGTAACTGCTGAAGAGCTCCGTCTCTAGAGTGTACAGTGGTCCTGTCACGACTCCGAGGTACTGCTCACTAACCTAAGACTGCTGAAGTACTCCTCCTGTCGAGTACTGCGGGCCAGCCACCCAAACACAGTAGTGCTTCCCGCCGAGGTATGTCACCCAAACTCCGTAGTGCACACCCCCTAGTAGCCTGCTGAGGTACTCTCCGGACGAGCACCGCGGGTCTGCACTGTCACACAGGTAGTGCTCCGTCCGCCATGGGTCTGCACCTCAGAAAGTAGTGCTCCGTCCACTGGGCTAGTCGACTCACTCCAAGTCGAGTCGGTCAAGCAGTCGTCAGGTCTCAGCCGGCTACACGGTCTCCGTACTCTGCACGCTCGTCTCCGGGAGGGTCCGCTCCACGAGCTACTGGTCGATACTCCAAGTATCACAAAGTCCCACGAAGAAGTGTCTCAAAGGTCCGTCTCGTCACAGGGGTCTCAACGCAACAGACGGCGCGTCGATCGGACACCCGGTCTGTAAGTTATTAGCCTTTTCGTCCCAGGGGCCCGGTTGGTTTCGTGAGCAAAACCAATCCCGGCCGTATCTCAACTGTACCCCGAACTCCCATAGGGTATACTCGAAGGGACCGTTACTCAACGTAACCACCAACGCCGCTGGCGGTTCGTCAAACGGACGTCCTATCTGAAAGATATCAGCTTTCCCGTTCCAGGGGCCCGGTTGGATTTCGGGTACAATCCAACCCGGCCATACTCCGACTGCATCCAAAACTCGGGCGGAGTATGTCAAAAGTTCCGTCTCATCAAGAGGAAGTCAACGAAACAGACGGCGCGTCAATCGGACGCCCGGTCTGTGAGTTATTGGCTTTTTCGTCTCCGGGGCCCGGTTGGTTTTTAAGGCAAAACCAACCCGACCGTACTCCACCTGCATCCAAACCTCGGGCGGAGTATGCCAAAAGATCCGCCTCATTAAGAGAAACGCAACGCGACTGACGGCGCGTCAATCGGACGTTCGTGGCTCGAGATATGAGCGTTTCCGCTCCGAAGGCCCGATTGGTTTCGTGAACGAACCAACCCGGCCAAACTCAAAGTAAACCGAAACCTTGAGTGCGATATACCGAAACGACCGTCTCGATCCAAGGATCGCGTTGCCGCAGACGGTTCGTCATTCGGAGGTCCGAGGCTCAAGTTATGAGCCAAAAACCAAAACTGGTCCGAAACGGGGGGGTCCGGGTCCGGGCCGACCCGGCCCGACCCCCCCCTGGGCGGCGCGGTGGCCGGCGGCGGCGGACGGCGGCGGCGGACGGCGGCGGCGGGCGGCGGCGCGGCAGCGCGGCGACGGGCCGCGGTGGCGGCGGCGGCGGGCCGCGGTGGCGGCGGCGGCGGGCCGCGGTGGCGGCGGCTGGCGCCGCTCGTGGGTGGCACGCGGGGGGCTTGATTGCCCCCGCTTTTGGGATGGCGGCGCGGCTTTGCCGTGCCGATTTTGACAAACGGCCCCCCCTTCCAGGGGGCCCGCTATTTGGAAAACCGGGGGGCTGCTGCCCCCCCTCCTTAATGAACCGCCCCCCCTCATTAAGAGGGGGGTTTGCTGAACGGTCCGGGGGATTTATTCCCCCGGTTTTCAGTCATCCGGCCGGCCAGCTGGCCGGCCGGTTTTTACTAACGGGACCGGAAATTCCGGTCCCGCCTTCGACTTCCGACGCCGGCGGCCCGGCCGCCGGCCTTCTCTTCCGCCGCGGCCCGGAACCGGCCGCGGTCTCCTCGTCCCGCCGCGGCCCGGAACCGGCCGCGGTCTTCTCGTCCCGCCGCGGCCCGGAACCGGCCGCGGCTTTCGTCATCCGGCGCGGTGCGACGGCACCGCGCCCCTTCGCCGTGCTTTGACATTCATTTCAACGCGGCGCGACGGCGTCGCGTTCTTGAAGATTTTTCTTGACGTAGCGCGACGGCGCCGCGTAAATTATAAGCACGTTCATCTGCGTGGTGCGACGGCACCACGCCACTTGCTTTCTTCCGCAAAATAAACATGAACGATGGAGGGGGTTCGGCCGTGTTCATGCGGTCCGGCCCCCTCACGTTAAGCAAATAACTCAACTTAAACATTCAAAGTCTCATGTTAGACATGCGAGATCCATGTTCAAGAAATGGAATAAATAAAGAATAAAACAACAACCCCTACCTCGGGTATAAGGTTCGAAGATCGTTCTACGTTCCGCGGAAGACGACGTCGCGGAAGTCGGGCGTCGCGGTCGTCGATCGTCAAATTCGACGACGAAGAGGTGCGTCCGAAGAGGCACGTCGTTGGCGAATCCTTGTACGCCGACGAAGGTTGTCCGAGGAAGGTGCGGTGTTCTCCCTCGTTGACACCGAAGACGAAGAAGAGCGGAGCGGCGTTCTTCGTCGGATCTTGAGCGTTCTACGTCAAGTCTTGAGGAAAGTCAAATTATAAAGTGAACAACGAACTCAAGAACCTCTACCTCGATAGTCGCACGTTGACGGAGTCGTGGAATATCGGTGTCGATTCCTTTGACGTCGGAGGAAGAGTCGTTGTCGAAGGCGTTCGTCGCGGAAAACCGTCGCGGAAGAGATGACGCGGAAGAAGAACGTCACGTCGCGGATACGGCGTCGCGGATGGACCGTATTCTTCGGTGGAGAAGTTCTTCGTTGAAGAACGACGTTCTTCGCGTTCTTCGTTGAGGTTGAACGTTCTTCGTGATCTTCGTCAGAGATGAAGAAGAAGAAGAAAAAGATGCTCTCCACCTCTCAAGAAGACAAACCATTCAACCAAAATAAAATAAGACAACATCTTATTTTATTATCACATAACACACTAGAATTTCAAAGGTTTGAAATTCAAAATGGATAACTCCAAAATTAACTCACTTATTTAATATACATGAATTGTATAATTAAATAGAAGTTAACTTGTCAAGCCATTAAGAGGGAGAGTGAGGGGAGATGAGAGGTTTAGGTTTCGTGTGGGCCCCACCACACTTAATCCTCTCAAGGGAGGTTAAGTGGGTGTGGGTCCCACCCCCAACTTCCTTTGAGAGGAGTTTAACCTACAAAAAGTAAATAAAAAGAATTCACACTTTTTATTCAACTTTTTTTTATAAATCTCCCAAAAACTAACTTTCAACCCGAAACAAACGCAACTCCCGAAAAGGTCTCTTTAAGCGAATATCGGCGCTGCGAGTTCATCGGTGCCCTCGGATTTCAATTCCGAGCATCGGATCAAAAGTTAGGAATTCCCGCTCGTTCGTTCACTGAACGTACCCGAGCCAAACTTCGGAAATTAATTCCGGGCACTCCGGGCCTCGGAATCAGGTGCCGTCTGAAACCGCGCTCTTGTAAAATTCTAAAGAAAATTAAGAAAAAAAAAATTTCCCTTGAATTTTACGGGTCTTTACATATCTTACTTTCTAAACAACATTGAGCTTGATGAATATTCATGGAGATGGATATGAATATTACAAATAATCTCATCAACAAATTCATTTTTCCAACTACTTCTACTTCTGGTGTTTCTTAGTCTATAAACCTGAGTCTAGAAACCTATTTCTCAAAAAAAAATTATTAAAGACAAAAACTCCCACCCCTTTATGTTTGGGTTTTAATATTCATCAAATTTTAACATTATTAAAAAACTCAATATTATAGAATAGATATGATTCTTTAATAACAAAAACATTATTATACCAAAAGGTTAGTTGTCAATAAATACAACAATATTATTAAAACAATTTAAAACAAGTGTTCTTCAATCTCATCTATTGGATTTGTTGAAACCCCTTGTTAAAAACTTTTCCAACTCTCATAAATTATTCACAACTCATATTTTTTTATTTTTTATCAAAACATATAATTTCACGAAAGAGATCATCCTAAAAAAATACTACAAAATAAAGTAATTTTTTAAAATGAATTACATCCCTCAGTGGTAATAAAATTGTGTGACCATGTAAAGATAGTCTCCCTCACTTTTATTTTTCTCTCACTTTTATTTTTCTCTCCCCTGTTTTATGATAACCATATATTTAGATTAATTTAAGAAAGTTAACTAAAAATTCTTACAAAGTACAAATTTCTTACTTTCTCTCCCCAGTTGTCAACAGAATCCAAAGCATAGTGGGGGTGTTCTTTATTATGAGGTTTGGGAAGTCATGGGAGGAGCATAAACGTGATGTTGCATCCTCGATTCCAAAAATCTTTCTTTCAGCATGGATTTTGTAATTTTTTTGGAAATTTGATACATTATTGAGATGTATTCCAGCATAAAATCTCCAGGAGAAACTTTCTCTTTTATAATGTGAAACTTTATATCAATGTATTTTAATTTGGAATGTTGGACAAGACTTTTAGAATGAACAATTTCACTCTGATTATCGCAAATTATCTTTAATGACTTAGAAACATTTCCTTTCAAATCCTCTAGCTAAACTTTCACCCATAAAATTTGAGTACATGACTCAGTAGCTACAACATATTCATATTCATATGTTCTCAAAGGTATGGAAATTTGTTTCTTACTATGCTAACACACACAACATTCACCCAAGAAAAATGTTCCTCCTTAGGTTAATTTTCTATCATTAAAATCTCCATCCCAATATGCATTAGTAAGCCCCTGAAAATTAATCACACTATTTCTTTTGTATAGAAACCCATGTGAAGTAGTTCCTTTGAAATATCTCAAAATCCACTTTATTTCCAACATGTATGATTATTTTGGATACTATGATTTCTAGAACACAAATTCTCAAAATAAACAATATCTGCCCTTGAGGCTATACGATAAATTAGGCTTCCTATCAAAATCTAAAAGTCTTTTTGATTAACATTGTTTTCAGATTCATCTTTACTCAACTTTGTTCTCATATATATACGATTGTTAACTTCTTTGGATTCTTCCTTGACAAACTTCTTTAACAATTCCCTGGAATACATTTATTAAGATAATAAAATGTATTTTTCTTTATGTTGAACATGTAATCCAAGGAAGAAATACAATTCTCCCAACATTAAAATTTCAAAACTCTTCATCATTTCTTTATAAAATGTTTTACAAACATATTCTCTATCCCCAACAAAAAATATGTCATCCACATAAACAATTAATATTATATTTTCTAAGTAAACATACTTCACATAATGTTTATATTGACTTTTCCTTTAGAAATAATTAAAATTATTAAACAATTTTCAAGTTTTGAATACCAATCACATGGATCTTATTTCAAACCATACAAATCATTCTTCAGTTTAAAAAAAATTCGATCCTCATCAAGTAGAAACCCACAAGTTTGTTCAATGTAAACTTCTACCTCTATCTCACCATTTAAGAAGGTTGAATTTACATCCATATAATAAACTTTTTAGTTATGATGTGAGTCCATTTAATAAAACATTATAATATTTTCTAATCCCGTAACTCAAGCAAAATTTTCTTAAAAATACACACCTTACAGCTATGCATAGCCATAAAAGCATCCCAGGCTTTGTTTCTTGAAACTTATCCATGTTAATTCAACTTTTTTTTCGTAAACCCACTTCATTTAGACAAAATTTTTATTTTCTGGACATGATACAAGTTCTCATGTTTCATTCTTCTCAATCTGCTTTAACTCTTCATTCAGAGAATCAACCCATTCTTTTTGTTCAATAGATTCTGGAACTAGTTTCGGTTCAAATTTTGAGATAAGTGAAGTCTGATTTTCTAATCTTGACTTTCTTCATTTCTTAACTAGAGCCTTAGGATTTATAATAATATTTTTAGACTCAATAGGTTTCTGTAAATTAATAGATTTTAAAGTTTCTTTCCCAACTGAACATTCCTCATCACATAAATTTTCTAAATATTAATAAGGTTGTTTTTTACTTAATATGTTATAGTTATAAATATTCAGTTTATCCTCCTCAACATTCTCAACAACTGTTGTTATGGAATTTTTATTTTCAATTACCATCACATCAAATGAGTCCACTAACTTTTGTAAACTTTTTTTACAAATTATTTATATTTTCCCATTTGATGAATAACCCATAAAATTTCTTTCCTCAAATTTCTCATGAAAATTTCCCAAATTCAGATTTTCTATTTTAAGTAAACATGGGCATCAAAAAACTTTAAAGTGCTTCAATGAAGTTTTTTTTATACCACATTTCATAAGAAGTAATTTTGTATTGTGTCCTTAGAAAACATCTATTATGAATATGTACATTAGTACTAAAAGCTTCTTTCTAGAAACGCAATGAATGTTTTTATTTTGTTAACATACTTCCTCCCATTTCCACCAAGATTCTATTATTTCTTTCGGTCACTCCATTTTTTGGTGGAGTATAGGGAGAATTATACTAATGTTTGATACCATGTTTTCTAAGATAAGCTTTAAAATCATTTTTGGTGGATTAAGTACCATTTTCTATTCTTAACTTATTTATATAAATCCTTATTTCTTTCTCAACTTATTTTCTAAAAACTTTAACATTTCCACATACTATGACTTGTGTTTCATAAACATGATGTTTTTCATCTGACTAAAATCATCAATAAAAGTGATACAGTATAAATATACTTTTATTGATTGATGTCTCATTTTCCCACATAAACTATAAAGAACAAGTTCAAGTGTTCTAGTATACTGGATCTCAACTGTCTTATGAGTTTTATTAGTCATTTTTCCTTTTTGAAAAGTAATGAAAATATCTTATTATCATCTTTTTAATTTATGAAATTATATGATAGCATAAAATTTATAAATTTTGTTCATTTATTTCTATCCAATATTTAAAGTCTTTGGTTCAACAATTTATTTTCATCTTCAACACTTAAGTAACATGAGTTGTCAATTTCTCTAATGTGAAAGTGATTCCCATTGGTTCTTTCTCCTTTTGTAATAACTTTTGCATCCTTCACACTTTTTATAACACAATAATATTTTCTGATGATAACTAATTTTCCATCATCAAAAATTTGACTTACACTAAGTAAGTTATGTTTTAGACCATCAATAAATAAAACTTCTCTAGATTTCAACCTTTTTACTTCAATATCATTTGTTCTAATTCCTCTTATTTTGAAGGAACTATCATTACCAATGGTAACTTATCCTCCATCATAACTTTATATGTGATTAAATATTTTTAAATTACCTATAAAATGTGAAAACCCACCACTATCAAGTATCCAAGGTTTATCCCTTTTAATTTCTTTCAATGATTTCTCAACAACAAAAGATCGTTCTTCAACACTTTTCTTTCCAGGTTCCATTTCTTTTATTCCATAAAAAAATTGTTCCCAAAGGAGTTCCATAAATATTTTTGCATGATGAATAGCCTCATAACATCTTCCAATAACGTCTTCCATACATTAAAACTAATTTTTAGTCATAAGGTTTCTAGCAACTTGAGATTTTTCTTTTCTAACTTCCTATGGGATAGGAAAGTTATTCATCCTACTTCCACTATTTTTTTCACTTTGTTCTAATCTTCTTTTATCTAATGATAAACTTTGCCAAAAATTATATTCCCTAATCCCATAGATTCCAAAACACTAGGAATATCCATAAAATCTTGATTTTCTATTGAATTGAGATCATTCTTTGTAGAATCCTTGTTGAGGTTGATAACTTATTCCTATTTCAACATACTCTGGTCATGGACCATCCTTACTCTAGGTTTATTTTTCATAATTTATAGATGTGATAGGTTTCTCACATCTTTTTTCAGCCCAATATTTCCCAATAATATTTTTAGAACTTGAAATGTTAGAAAAATATATAAAACATTATTTTGGGTGGGTGATGATTTTACCTAATTCTTGATTTGATTCTTCTCATCAAATTTAGAAGTCTTAGATTTTACTTACAAGGCTTTGTTGAAGTTTTCATTCATTTTTCTCAAGGTATTTTTGTACTCAACAAGTTTTTATTGAAATTGTTTTACTTATTCCTACTTATCTATTGGATTATTACTAGGATCTTCAACCATCTCTCCCTATTCAGAAATTATAAGTTTGTAACATAAGATCTCTTTAATGTATTCATCCTCCTATTTGATGACATCTTTTCTTCCTTTAGTAACTGATTAATAATATTTTTTTCATTATTATTTTTTATTCATAGATTTGTTTTTCTAAATAAATGAAATAAGTTATATTCTGAATTTATAATATATATATGATTATTCACCTCCTTCTTCTTCACTATTTTAAGTGTCTTCAACTTTCTCAACTTTTTCAATAAAGGTTCTGAATTTTTTGGAACTTTCATATTCTATATAATTGTTTTCAGTTGAGTCTAATTCGTCTTTCTTACACAACATACTTCTATTATTTCAATTGAACTTATTTTTGGATTTTTAGGATGACTTTTCTTCTTTATAACTTTTTTCCCCTTTTCCCATTGAGGTTTTACATTAAATTAATCTCGATATTCTCCAACTTTCTTCATGGGTAAATTCATAGCAAGGTGTACAATTCCACCATACTCAAAACATTTGAGAGGATTTTTACCTCCATACTTTCCACTTCCGCTTCAATAGTTATTGGATATAAGATACATAATTTTATCATTCAAATCATCATCCTCTTTACATTCAGATTCAAAATAATTAACATCTTCAACATCTTGAATTTTCAACTTTCTGATAACTTCAAAAGTAATTTCATATTTCATATTCTTTCTAAACATTGGATCTTTTATCATTTCCTAAGAAACAAGAAAGTTATGTAATTAATCAAGATATAAATAATCCTTATCTTATAAAGATAAAATTTTAGAATAAAACCTATCTAGGGTGTTTCACATATTCTTCTTCACAATTGAAGAATCATTTAGGACATCACTGAATCCTCTGATATTGAAAAAAATTTCATTTACTCTAGTGATGTATTCATCAATATTTTCTTCATCTCTCATTCTTATTTCTTCATGCATACTATGTTATATTTGTAGCTTTTCTTCCTTAACTTTAGTATTCCCATTGAAAATACTTTCCTTCTTGTCCCACATACATTTTTAAGTATTGATACCCATCACATTCTAATAAAAATTCTTTGATAAGGACATAAGGATTTAATTTCTAACCTTTCCATTAACTATTGTATTTTTATTATCAGAAAACATTATAGGAGAATCGTTCTCAGTATGTGTAAAACCAACAGTAATAGCATCAACAACTTCCAGGACAGATATAGAAGATAAGGAATCATCCTATTTTTTCATCCATAATATTTTTTTCTAGAAAATATATGAATTCATCTACCATTAACAGAAATTATATTATCCATGATAAGGATTCAATAAGGGACTCTTGGCTTTGATACCAATTCAAGTTACAAAGGATAGAATAACAACTGAGAAGGGGGGTTGAATTAGTTATTCACTTTTTATAAGTTTCAATACTATTTAAAATATAACCCTTGTAACATGTTAATATTTGTTTCCTTAACAAATTTTTAGTAAATAATCATGCATGAAAAAGTAATAAATCAAGTAAATAAAACAATATTTACAAATTTAACCTTTGGTGTGAGAAACTATATCCTTTCCATATCCACTCCCATATGTATATGGAAATATACTATTATAAAGAAGTGAATAAAACTTATCCCAACTCCCATTAGAAACCTTCTATCTCCTAATAGGAATGATTACACTGACTCCCATTTTTTTACAAAGTTTCTTACGAAACAATTGATCCAAAATAAAATAATAATACATTGTTCAATTTGCTCCAAAAAATCTCAGTCTAGATCCTCAGTTTTATTTGGTTTGATCTGATTCTCTCCATATGATGAGGTCAATAAAATTCCCCCTTACTCAATCTAAACTTCTTAAAATCTTCTCAAACACTTATTCTGGTCATCCTTAGTCTGATTGACTCAATAGAATGGAATCAATGCTATAATCCATTCTCAATATTCCAAACTCAAACTCTACTCAAATTGTCAATACAATATTCTTTAGTCTAATTGACTTAATATGATTGAATCAATATAATTTTTCTCAATATGATTCTCCTGTCTGGTAAACAAAACTTTTAGGTGTCGTATCTTCTTTTAAGATCTCAGTACGAAAAGAATATTCACTAAAATTCTTCAAAACTCCACCTTTTCAGATTAAATGAAAATTTAACAATGAAATAATGATCTGAACAAGTATTTATAGGAGAATCAGAAAAGAAAGAGTGAAAAACTTGAAAACTTTCCATGTTTACTCAAATTTCAAAACACAAAAAATATATCACATTAAAAATTCAACTTTGACTTCTTCAATCCTCCTCATATTTCTCTAACATTTATAAAAATTTGAATTTAAAGTTTGACCTCTTTAACTATTCATAAAAATTCTAGAATATTCTTTTTGAGTCTTCTTCATAATCATCCTTCTTAGTATTTCTAACCTTTCTTTAGTCTGATGTAACTTCCTCAGCTTTAATATGATGTATCATCCTTATATTCAATATAATGTATCATCCTCATCTTCAATACAATGTATCTTCTCCATGTTATTATGATCTTTCTTTATTTCTCAACTCATTACGATTATCCTTTATTTCTCAACTCATTATGATCTACCTTTATTTCTTATCTCATTATGATATTCATTTCTTTATCAGATTATTACTATCTACCTTTCTTTCGCATCTCATTATGATCTTCCATTCATTCTCATATGATTATGATCTATTATTCTTCTTTATCTCATTATGATATGTCTTTCTTTCTACTCTCATTATGATTGACCTTTATTCTTCATCTCATTATGATCTTCCTTTCTTTATCAACTCATTATGACCTTCTGTTCTTCTTCAGCTCATCACGATCTATCTTTCTTTCTCAACTCATTACAATCTTCCTTTCTTTCTCAGCTTAGTCTGATAGAATACTATTAATGATGGAATTCTAATTATTATGTAATTACCATTAATATGTATTTTCCTATAACAATGGAATGTATTCAATGATGAATCCATTTATAAACTTTTACATTCTTCAAACTTCATCAGCTTCACTCATTATGACTATTAGATCTGATCTTATATGTACTGATTTCTTGAATTTGATGAAGACTTTTTCATGATCATTGGAATTGATTGAATCAATAAAATTCCTCCATTTCATCAAAATATTTTATCATGGGTATGTTTCATGATTTATAAAAACTTTATGATTATCAAATCATCATCTAACTTAGTTTAGAAAGTATAATAACTTTCTAACTCCTGACTTCACAATTTTATTTCAAAACTCTTCATCAATAATAAGACTTATTAAAATAGAAAAATATGAATTTCTAAACAACATAGAGTCTGATTAATATTCATGGAGATATATATGAATCTGATAAATAATCTTATCAACAACTTCATTTTTTTAACTGCTTCTTCTTCCGGTGTTGCTTAGTCCATAAACCTGAGCCCGAAAACCTGTGTTAAGAAAAAAACTTTCTTAAAGACTAAAGCTTTTCTCCCACATTATTTTTGGGATTTAACATTCAGAAACTTTCAACATTATTACAAAAATCATTATGATGGACTGTATCTGATTCATGAATAAAAAAATATTCTTATACAAAAAAGGTTATTTTTCAACAAATACAAAAACATTTTTAAAAAAATTATCACAAAGGTTCTTCATGATTCCATGATCAAGTGTCATTATGCATAAGGGACACCATGACCTAGTATCATAATGTATAATATATTCCATTTACAAGTATCCCAATGTATAAGGGACACCATGCCCGGGTATCACAATGTTAAAGGTATGGAATTCCCGAGTATCATAATGTATAAGGGATGTCATGCCTGAGTATCCTGATGTATATGGGATGCCATGCCTGAGTATCATAATGTATAAGGGACATCATGAAATTAATCATTCCACATCACAACCCAATCATATCATTTGGGCTATTTCATTTATAAGAAAATCATGAAGTCCATGGGATGTTCCATGTTATTCATCATTCAAATATTCCCATTTAGATGCCCCTTTTTATTTTAGAAAGTATTACACTTAATAGGTGGTTTTATTATCAAACATTCCATATTTTTTATCATTTCCACACCTCTTAATTCAATTTAATCGTACCTTATATGATAAATTAATCATCATGCCTCAAAAAGTGATCAGAGTACAAAAGTCATTATAATTACAAGCATTTGAAACATCACCCAAAGAGGGTGTTTTAATCTTATAGATGAATCATAGGTCATAGTCATAAAATAAATGCACCCATATGTGGTGATTTTTATTGATTTAAACACCTACAATTGTTAAATTTAATGCATGATGGATATTTAATTATAGTACTAGGTTCTATATATTTAATTTAAAATTTATAAGTCATTGCATAGAAACAACAACACACAACACAATGGGGTAATTTATAAATAGGAAATACTTTATGGGAAAAAGTTATTGACCACCTACCTTATACCAAGGTATTTACACTACTCTCTTATCAGCCTTTAACTTGAGCCAAATTGAGATAAAATGGAATAATCAACAAACACCCAGAAAATAAGGAAAAAGAGCTTGCATGGATTGAGCATTCCATACATGAAGATAAACAAAGTAAGAAGCAAGGGGAATTGAGATATTATAGATGGATATCAAATGCGACAAATGGTGATTTAATCATATATCAGGTGAAGGATATCTAAATAACCCTATGAGAGGGAGAGGATCTGCTACCGAGACCTCCTGGGAACCCTCTCATTGTCTAAAGAAAACAATATAGGGTCGATCCCCTGTTAAACTTTAAAAAACCAGCCCCGCATGATTGACGACATAAACCAAATTCAATTCCTGAATTCCTCCATGTAAACACCCTATTATTTCATTTCTTATATCCTCTCTAGTCACACCCCATGTAAAAAATACACATTGTGAATGGAATTCATGATGTTAATGGATAGCTACAAAAGTTTTTAGTAGCCCAAGTCATCCATTCATTTGTTGGTGTTTTCTCGAACCATGTGGGCTTCCACAGAATCATAACCAATTTATAAAAACATAACTTATAGATTTTCAAACCCATGTATACTCACTAAAAATAAAATATTTCTAAAATAACCATCCACCAATGGAAAAAAAATTAATTCCCTTGGAAACAACATCTGGTTCAAAACACATGATCTTACAGTATCCCCACCTTAGAACATTACATCGCTGAGAATCCTTTTGGAACAACAAAAACAATCATCTAAACTAATTAGGTCATAAATATTTCTATAAATGGTTCAGTTTCATATCTAAATTCCCCACACACCTAAAACATCACTTTTAACATACTGTACGTAAGCTGTTAAAACTTCATCCAAAACTGAAACACTCAGACGCTGCTTACTTGAGTCCATCTAACTAGATACATGATCATTTCATCTTCTCTTTAATCATATGTACTTTGGTTCTCCACAGCATATATTCTACCATTTAACTGCCAACTCAAATCCATGGTACCTCTACCATTGGAATTTTCTATTTAAGCATGTCCTAAGCACTCTAACAATGCTCCAAACATGATCTACTATTCAATTGAATAGTTAATTCCCAATGGACCTCATTTAGACTAGTCAAGATGGATTTTCATGGAAATCCTCAGCTAACTTTCACTGCACTTCCCTCATCTTAACAGTGTTCCAAAAGAGGTCCCTCACCAACCGCATGCAACAATAAAAATACCTTAAGTCCAACCACCTATGGTCAACTATATTCAACAATGCTTGACCTAGACGACTGATGCATTTTGAAAACTAAACCCCTGTTCGTTTTAATGAAGGTACATCAAGATTGATATGAGCATATTCACTAAGGCCAAAAATTGGCTTATGGTGGGATCTTTTTTCAAAATGGTCATTTATATTGTCATGCCAAAAAATGAACATGGGTGTATACCCGATCCAACACACTCAGATCATCACCCTAAAAACATCTCATCTGAGCCTGACTAAAGTGTGGGGTAACCTTGAAATCATCAAATTAACTCTAAGTATCTCATCCAAGTTACCCTATGCTCTGATTTATATAAGTGAGGCATCATTACATAGTTGAAACGTCGACCCATCAAAACATTGATAGAGCCCAATTGAATTTAAGTCAACAGTTGACTGGTGTCCATGAGTCTATCCAAGAGTTCCTACTCAGGAACCCAAGTATCACTCAAGACCAACCATTCCCCTATTAACAACCACTCTTCTGGAGTGAAACTCTAATGGATTTTATTTATCAAAATAGAAGGGAATTTTAATTTAGCTCCGTGTATAATCAGTTCTCTCTTAGTGCATCGTGTAGAATTTCAAGATGAGGGGTATGATCATCACTAACTAAAGAATACATGAAGAGGATATCAAATATTACTAATAAGACCCAGAACACACCCATCATATCCAAGATAAAGTTCCCAACATGATTTTCAAGAAACCATTAACCAATTATGCACAAATAGAATAGTAAAACCATATTTGGACAATTATTTTAAAAAATATATCAATTTTTCCTACCGACACACCATATTTAACTGTTCATGATGACTTTACCACCTGAGGTGTCCCTTGATCACTCAATCATAGCCGTTGATGTTTTACCCAACTAAATGTATTTTTAAAGGTTGCATACATAGCCAACCATATCATTATTATGCTTCCTTGTAGGAACCAACACATTAAAAAACATACGAGACCCAAGGGAATTCGAATTAATACTAACCATTTCCAAATGGTCCTCCCTGGTCAAGGTCCTTCTATATGTAATGACACACTTTACCATGATTGACACGATGCTCCCCACCTTATTAGTGTCATGGTTGTCTTTTACTGAAAATAGAAATTCATCCAATGACACACATTCCATCAACCACTGACCATAGGTCTTTGATGTGGCCAACACACTATTATCATGTTCCAGATCAAAAGATAGAACAACAAGCATTTTACAAGTTCCCTAGGCTAGTTTCACTTTAGACGTATATGTAACACTACTATGATTCATGCTCAAGCACATCATTAGTACCATTTATAAAATCCAAAATAATCTAGTCATCATGTAAAAACACATGATCCTATTTGGAATTATATCCCGAGCATTGAGGATGAGTAGGTTTTCTTTAATTCTGAGGCCACTCTACCTCAGAGATGACAGGTTCTCAAAGCATAACAACTCATGTCACCGAACTCATATAGTTCATTTTATTATTTTATCAACTCAATGGGTACCATGTTTATTGACTAATAATTCCTAGATATTTCATTAACACAACAACACATAAATTGATACTATCCATAGGATTATCATCCCTATGAATTCTAGTATTTAATTTCATGTACAAGAGATTGATCCTAGATCCATATTATTCCATGTGACTATCAATATGGTTGAGAATCTTATGAATCATCCAATACTGAAGAATAAGTAGGGTCACACAACCTAATTAGTGTCTAGATTTTACCTAGGAATTTCTAACCCATTTAAACTGATCATTTAATGATACTAATTCCCTTTAAGAATGGTAAAATTACCGCATGACCACCCATCAAACACGGGTGTTGTTTTAGAATTAAAAAGTCATACTTGGGACAAATAGAACCCAGCTGACACCTAACATCTAAAATCTCATCACACTATTTAACAATGATTTATGTTTTAATAGTTCTACCTACATTGGTCTAGCCCGATACTAATTCATAAAGCATTGATCCATAATAAGGTCATGACTGAAAGGTTACTAGGATTACTGGTCTAACCTTTAGATTCAAGAAAAAAGAAGAATAATTATATGGGAAATGTTCACATTCATGTTCTAGGGAAACTAAGAAAGAAACATTAGGATTAATTCTTATACAAGGGTTAAATCTAAGAACACCACTTTAAGGTTTCATTTAAGCCTTTACATTTATTCAAATTGAATTTTTTCTAATGCTACAAGGAACATAGACAAGTTATATCAAACTTCCTTTCAAACATTATATATTAAATAGAAATCATGTCACATTTTATGAAATTTATCCCATAAATTAATTTTATCTATTTTATTCATTTATAATATTCTCATATCTGGATTATTTAACAAAAAATTAAATTTCAAGATATAGAGGAAAACATCCTTTAGGTTTTAATTTACATTTTAATTAAACTAAGACTCATAATAATACATCTCAAAACTACTGAAAGGTATTTTATTAAGTTTAAGGAACTAGTTCAGTAAGATTCCACCATACATTTATACATAAAATCATATAATTGGTAGTTGACACTTCAATTAACCATCCCTACCTGGCATAAATAAACCCCCATGGTGTTAAGTACTAAGTCATATCAAAATCAAGGTGACCTATGAGGTACATGTCAAAATTCCACCCAATAGAAGTTGATTTAATTATTAAAGTTTCAAAGCACCCTTATGGGGTTATCTCAAAAGAAAAATACCACTGCTGACTTACTTGGGTCCAACATTTCATTTAGGAATTTAATCACATGGGTCGCCATGCCCAAATTATTTAGGTACTATGATTCATAAAGGCAACCAATATCTATTATAATTATATTTCAGTATATACCATGGTTTAGTTAGATATCTTACAATTCCCAAATAATAAAGGTACCTACATTTATAAGTCACAATTTTCATGCATGCAGTTGTAATAAGGTTTTCATCTGTGACATCAGAATATAGAAATTCCATTTTTAATGGTTAGATTATAGGGTTATCATTCCAAATTTATAAAGTCTCACACACTTTATAAATTTATATTGACACCCATTTAATAACAATCGTAAATGTTTCATCCTATGTAACCAATAGTTCATGTCTCAAACATATTATGATTTTCTAGTTAGGTCCCACCATAAATCTATATGATAAAACACTATTTATGTTTATTATGACCCATTAATAACCAACCAAATATCAAAATTATAAAAATTCATGCTATCACATGGTAGAAAGGAATACAAACATATAAATAGGAGACCAAAAAACATGGTATATAAGAAGAGCATGATAAATAATCACCTTAAAATGGTATACAGATAAGCATGTTTCTAAAACACAAAAAGAATACCTCACATGTCATTAGGTAGTCAATAAATTTAACCAACATGGCATGGAATATGCTTGGCATGTGAATCTCTAGGTGCCTATAATGATGCATGTAATAATACTTCCTTTCTATATAGGTCTAATGGGGAAATTCCATAATATAATAAATTATTAAGTAAAAAAAGTACACAAATCCTTGAAGGTGAATTAATAACCAGCTATAATAACGAAAAGATGAACACAATCCCAATCTTGGACACTTGGTCACTTCTTCATGTGTGGGGTCATCACTCCCAGAATCAGTTATTTATCAAGCATTGACACATTCCTAGTCTCCTATCCACCAGCCAAAAATAGTAAGAGGAGGAAAAATAACCACATCCAATACAACTTTGTAACATCCTAATCTGGGAGCTACTAAAATGGTTCCCTGATCCGGTCAGTCGCATGGATTTAAGCATGAATCCTTGTACACCAAAGGATTTCGATTAGCAGTGAGGGTCCAATGATGATACGGTGGGGATATTAATTATAAACTCATGATCAGAGTAGCATAGTGGTATAGGAGGTAAAGAAACAATCAATAGAGGAAACATTATAAAAAAATAAAAAAAAAATAAAAAAAAAAATAAATGATAAAATGTCCATCACCAAATATACAACCATGTATACATGTCCAGATGAGGCTACATAATCTAAATAGTAAAAATACAGCATCTAAAACAATTTAATATAGTACAGGTATAATAGAAGGGAAAAAATCACAAAGGGATAACTCTATGAGCACCTGGATCTCCATATCATTCCTTTTCTCCTAAATCCCATATTTAAGAATAACAACAAGGAAGTTGAATCTTGAACCAGATATTTTAACCATGAGGTATGTTTGGGGACCCCAGTGCAATGGTGGCCCAAACAGGATTTGTGATACACTCATTTGGCCACCACAAATAGTTTATAAAGCTATATAGTCTATTGGTATAAAGTAAAATTGTTCATAGGTATGGTAAGTAAATCAGTAAAGAAAAGAAAATAAATAAATCATTACACAATCAAGATCCTCATAGGATGCTTTGCCGAAAATACCTACTTTTTCCCAAGCCATAATATCTCAAAATTGATGTCACCAAGTATAGATGTATGTAAATATACCTAGATATGTATCTATGAATATGGTCTATATATGTAGGATCATTTATAGCCATATATATAAATACATAGTTCTTGTCAAGACTCGGGGCACAACTCAGGTGTCCAGGGCTAGTCATAAGAATCTCATAAGGTAGTATGAAGGGATAACATGCCTATGTACCATAACGTATAATGGATGTTATACCTGAGTATTATGATGTATAATGGACACCATGCCTAGGTATCACAATGCATATGGGATTCTATGTTTGAGTATCACAATGTATAAGGGACTCCATTCCTAGGTATCATGACATATAAGGGATTCCATGGCTGAGTATCATAATGTAAAAGGGATGCCTTGCCTGAGTATCATAATGTTTACGGGATCCCATGCATGAGTATCACGATATATAAGGGACTCCATTCCGAAGAATCACAATGTATAATGGATTCCATGCTCGAGTATCACAATGTATAAGGTATGAGACGCCCGAGTATCATGATGTATAATGGACTCCATGCACAAGTATCATGATTTATTAGGGACGTCATTCCCGAGTATCACCATGTATAATGGATTCCATGTCTGAGTATCATGATGTATAAGGGAATCCATTCCAAAGTATCATAATGTATAGGGTATTCCATAAAATTAAGCATGCCACATCACAATTAAATCATATTTTTTGGGTTGTTTTATTTATAATAAAATCAAGATGGCCCTTGGAAGGTCCATATCATTCATCATTCAAATATTACCATTTTGATGTCCCTTTTTATTTAAGATGGAATCACACCTCATTGGTGGTTTTAGTATAACACGAGTCATGTTGGTTATCATGCCCAAATCACATTATTTAATTTAATCATCCCCTATATGAGAGATTAATCATCACGCCTAAAAAGGTGATCAATTGTCCAAGGAATTATAATTATAACAATTTGAAACATCACAAAAAGAGGGTGTTTTAATCACCTAAACAAAGTATAAGTCATGATCATAAAATCAATTCATCTAAAGGGGGTTGTTTGGGTTGAGTTGAACGCCTCCAATGGTTAAATTAAATGCATGATGACAACTTAATTAAGGTATCTAGTGCAACATATTTAATATGACATTAAAGAGGTGTCTCATGGAACCATTGATATGCAATACAATGAGGTAATTTATAAATGAGTAAGGCTTTAAGAGAAATTATATAGACCACCTACCTTATACCAAGGGAGTTCCACTCATCCAATATCATCCATTAACTCAATCTGAATCAATAGAAAACTGAAAAACCTATAAACACTGTAAAAATGGGTTAAAAGAGCCCACATGGATTTAGCATTCCATATGGGAATATAAATGAAGGAAGAAGTAAGAGGAATATATAGATTATCAAGGGTCATCCAATGCGATAGATGAACCTTCAATTAGATATTGAATGGAGTAGATCCAAAGAACTAAAGTAGAGGTATAGGATTCACTACCAAGACCTCTTGGGGGCCCTCCCTTTGTCGGATGAAAAAAATATGGGGTCGAGACCCTAATAACCTTTAAAAAACTGGCCTCACAAGATTCATGATGTAAATCGTATTTACATGGTGAATTACTGGAGGTAAAACCCTCATGATTTCATGTCCTAAATCCTTCCCAGATAAACCACATGAAACCCATTCATGTCATGAAAGGAATTCAGGAGGTGAATGTATAACTGCAGCAGTTTTCAGCAACGTAGGCCATTCGTTCTTCCTCTAGTGTTTTCTTGAACCCCTTAATCATTCACTAAATCATATAAAATGTCTGAAAACATCACTTATTAAAATTAAAACTCTCATAACCTCACTCAAAATCCCACATTCCTAAAAAAACATCCACCGACGGAAAAAAAATCAAATTACTATGGAAACTTTATCTGGTTCAAAACATGGGATCTTACAGTAAAAAAACTTGTGTAATGATTTAGGATGTGTATATTCATAATCATGTTATCTAAATATACTTTTGAATTTTTGAAATTTACTTTCACAACCTATGCTAGATCTTAAATCGGTAAGGCATATACCACTCTTAATAATAACTTTTTTATTTAGAAAATATATCAAAATTAATATTAATAAATGAGTTTTTTAAACTATATATATAGGGGTGTGCTATATTAAATCAATTAACTTGAAATGAGCAAACAAAATAGCCTTAAACTGGTGAAATTCGTTTTAAATTGGTTAATCAGTTCAAGTCAATTGATGAATATTATATATTTTGGTTTTTCAATCCGATTCAGTTTTGTTAACCTTAATATTTATTAATTGAATATTTAGAAAAAAGTAAACATATAAATCATTATTGAAAATTGAAGTGATGATTAAATTTTTATGATATAAGTTAACTATGAAATAAATTATTTTTTATTGTTTAATATAATGAAACATGATGAACTTATTTGATAATTAATTGAATATAATTAACTAAATCATATATAAAGTTACCCCTTGCATTATTAAATTCATTTAAATTTTTTCCATGTTTAATTTTTGGTTATTTATCAAATTATTTCATCCATTTTAATATTGAATTATTCATTTTTTCTAATAATATTCTCTCTGTTATTTTTTATTTTTATTTTCACATTATTTGAGATTACAAGGTTATGAATGTTTAGGTTTTTATATTTTTTTATGAATCACTTTTTCATCATGTAATTTTTTCCAATATTTCCTTAACCAATCTATACCAACCCATTTAGTTTATGTAGATTATATACTAATCATTAGTCAATTTCAATTTTGACTTACGATGTTTCTTTTCAATTGGTTGGTTGAAACCAATGTTATTAATTAATTTTAACTCACCATGCACCCCCGCATAGAGAGAGATACGATGAATATTATATTTTAGAATTAAATTTAAAAAGTATTTTATATACATGCATGTTTGTGTGTGTATTTATATATATATATAATTGTTAATTTATATTAATATACATCTATTTTAATATATATTAGTATTAATAAGAATTTATAAATATTCATAACAATATAAATTTAATATTTTATTTCAAATTTTAATTTAAAAATTGGTATAATAAGTTGATTTCCTATATATGGAATTGTTTTTAATGTACAACACTAAAATAATGTTGGGTTTTCATATATGTGGATAAGGAACACGCTTACATTAAAACATCACATGGAGGTTATATTTCTTGTACATCATATATTTTTACATCAAAAATCATCGATACCACAACTGGAAAAATACATTCAATAGGTACTCAGAAGAAGGTGTGTTACCATATCCATTAATATGAGATGAAAATTTTGATAAGATAAATTATATATGAATATTTTAGGTAAATATTTATATAAAAACAATATAATGGTATGTTTTAAAAAATATCATTTTATTACCTTTCTATAATTTTTTGTATGTCAGACATTATTTAGAAATCATGTATATCAGAAAATGTATGTGATAACAACATTTTCATGTTACTAAATATACAAGGAAAGTCTATATATTGAATTAATTAAAGGTAATACATGTTTTATTTAGTGGTCTATGTCCTAATTATATTTATTAAAGTAATATTAAGGATTTAAATTGGAGATTTGATCAGTGATAACAAAAACATGTTTGAATTTTTGGATCTAGAGCAGGGTCCATTCCTTATTTTGGGATTTAGTTATGAACTTGAAAATTAGAGGATGAAATTTTAGGTTTCATTACATATGGTTTGTGTGTAAACAAAATAATTCTATATACCAATATTACATCATTTTAGATGAATATTCAACATATCTCATAAAAATGCATTCCCCTGAACCATAAATATTTAGTGTCTTTGGAGAGTAGATGTATAATCATATTATTTTATGAATGATCTTCAAAATATCCCAAAAGGTACTTCTCACACTGTACACTACTTAGACATACTCTAATTAAAAATTTCTTTATAACATGGGTAAAAGAAACATAAGAAAGGGTGAGTTCTGATGTTGAATAAGGGTAAACATAGGAGATATCAATAAATGATCATAATTGAGCATAACATAATCATAAGGGTATAATAACATGATCATAAATTAAGAATGTCATGCCCGATAAGTGAAATATATTTAATTATGAATCACAGAAAGAGGATTTTTTATAAAAATATACATAATTAATAAGAGTTCATCATCATCAATAATCAATCATGTGTCATGATAAAATTTAATAATAATAATAAGTAGGGTTGTGGAATATAAATAATCATATAAAATCATTTCCTTAGTCAAGGATCACTTCCAAGACTATCCTAATAGATTGGGTTCACTCACCATTCCATTATTTCCTTATTCAAGGTTCACTCCTAAGACTACCATATTGGATAGAGTCCATCACTAAATTTGGTTCACTCCCCATTAAATTCCATATCATCTCATGAGATATAATTATTTACCCAATTCATTGGAGAGATATATAATTCTAGGACCACCCATTACATAATAAAAACCATACATATGTGTGTTATAGGGTCATAAAACACTAATCAATTCATCATATCATAACCCTTTAAAAAAACTACTTTCATAAACATTCCATCATTTCATCATATCATAAGACATGGAAATGAAATGGGTTTCATAAAGATTTCATCCTAACTTAATTAACCTATGGGAAAGAAATTGGTTTCATAGAAACATACTTAAATCATCATCATCATAATTTATCTATATAAATAAATTTAAATGTATCATAAGATCTTATTTCTAGTGAGGTATGAAAATCCTTAATGGATATTGACATAGATGAAAAATACCTTTAAATGAACACTCGAACCTTTCTTTGAAAAATATAAAAAAGCATCCTTTACTTTCAAAAAAAATTACTATAAATTCCCTGAATACTGAGAAATTTTTTTCCTTTGAAAATGACCATGGAAACATGAAAATAAAAACTCAAAACAAGGAATGGTCATGATGGTGGGAAAATAGGTATATCAAATATATGTGAAAAGAGAAAAATATTTTCTCACTTTGTAAAAAGTCAAAACCAAATTATTTAGAATTTTCTTTTAAAAGATTACATTAAAACTTTTATAAATAAATTTATTAGATGTGAAATGAAATTTTTAAATAAAATAAACTATTGGTTAAAAACTTCTATTAATTTTTTTCTAATAACACGGACATAGAAGAAAAAATTTCAACTATAGAAGAAAAAGGTTTTATTTTTCTTAAAAAAATTCTCAATCATTTTGAGTTCCAAAGAGAGAAAAATGCTACTATTACATGAAAATTCAAGAAATAACAATAGGATAATAAAATATATGGAGTTTAAAGTATAAGGATAATATAATTTTTGTACCCATCTCTCTTAGTGTTTTAATGACCACAAACACCATTTTCTGTTCCTAACCAATTATTTTAAGTCAATTTCATTCATTATGTTTAAACATCAACTAAGGAAGTTTCTAAGATGAACCATGGGATTAAGAGGCACAAAGAGGATCGTGTTGGTGGATTCTTATGCCTTGAGGCATCAACCACCCCATAATATGGAACCGACCATCCGATAGAGCCATTCATAAGCACTTTCTCTTGTCTAAACCCACCATCCAACCAGTGGAGATAATAGTAGCTCTTGGATACATCTTATAACATCCTATACTAGGATCCATATGTGTTAGAGATTTACTAGAATAAAGTATGCCTCCCCATATTCTAGAGGTTCTCAATTAGTGGTAAGGTCCTAATAAAAATATTAGGGAGACTCTGCCCTCTAAATATAATAATATAAGAAATAGAGATTTTCAACTATCATCCACGTCATGATAGATTATGAAAAGTAAATAAACAAAAACAATAACATACATGATTCTATCATATATAACATAAAATTGGTCACCCAACGAGCTAACCCAAATATAAAACAAAACAATACATACACTTTGTCCCTACTACTATCCACGGTCCTCACAAACCCAATCTCCACAACCCATCTTGGTACCAAGCCTGATCCACTACACCTCTTGTACTATGGACTAGAAGCATATATATGGTATGCACACACACTGACAAACCCATGTAGGGTGTGAGCATAAAACTCAGTAGGTCCTCACCAAGAATCCCTAATATACACAATCATATGTGTGTATGCATAAGGAAATTCAATATATAAATAAACATGATCATTGAGTCATTGTTCACTAACCAGGCCGTTACGACACCTGAAGAGTACACACACTGATCCAGATACCACATGCTAACTAGAAAACCATGGTGCCCAATTATACTTGCTTTGATTCCATTCCAGAATACACCTGTCACCCCATGATATCATATTGAATCCCATCCCGTACCCTATGACTTGGGGTAGGGTAACATCAAAAATATTAACCTGATACCCATAGACACTGGGAATGATTATACATACAAAATCTTTTACCCATCCCTTCTAACTCAAGGGAGGTCCATTGGTCTCACATAGTATGATGACATATATCTCATGTAATTCCTCAATGAAATCTTACTAAGGAACACTCTTAATCATGCAGACTAACCCAATACACATCTAGAAAGGTCCTCAACCTAATACCCAAGTGTTATAGAATGATATCCCCCAACCCAAGCCACACTCAGTAAGGTCCTCAACCTAATACTTGAAGTAACATTTCATGATCATCCATAGAGACGAACCTCTAAGGAAAGGTCACCAAACACATTGAACCGTCATTGAAGACACAGGGGACATCCATCAGCACCATGACCCATACCCACAAACTCTAGGGAGGTCACCTCAAGCATACTAACCTAAGACTCCTCATATAAATGTCCCTTAATAAAAATAACAATGGCCTATAACCCGTCACACGCCTTGCTAGCTAATCCCAGTGTAGCTATTGCTTCAGACCTATCACCTCATTGGAACACATCTTAACTCACATAAAAGGGTTCCAACGTGCTCCACTAGATCCACAATATTCTCTACCCATTGATACCACCTCAATATCATCACCTTCTAGTCACATCACTTCTTTAAGGCTCACCTCAACCCAAACCTCAATGTTTGGTCCAACCTTGATAAAGTCCCTCATCACTCCTAGTCTTGATACCTAGGGAAATTCCTAAGACAGCACATCCTACCCAACTCTAGACTCGTATAAAGGGTCCAAAACCAATGAAGATTTCCAATTGTAAAGGTGATTCCAAGTCCTGAAGGACTTATCCTGCTCACCTCATACACCAAGACTCACCTTCGACGTTAGGAGTGAGTTCCAATCATCCGTGAGACATAAAATGATCTCACCCATTTACATCTATCCCCAATCCATCCATACCTTCCCACAGGATCTAGATAACCCAACCTAGGATATCAGTGTCTTAGTATTCACCCCAAGTCCTTCCTAAAGAATCACATCAACTCTAATGATACACTCATCCCTTAGGGACAAATTCTCCAGGAGATCCAAAAAACACCCAAGTTCTCAAGAGCACTTATTCCAAACATAGGAGGCCTAACACAATCCTAATTCATCTACCCAGGGAACCACTGATCCCTAAACCCTATGACCAAAACCCATACAGTATGAAATCATACACACTATTTCATAAACGAAATATGAAATTGTATCATAGGGGAAACATACCTCACACATGTTGTAGACCCCTAGAAAAGATTCATCAAGCCTATTCCAAGCACCCTCTAATCCTTTTAATGCCTCTTAAAATATTTTCCATGAAAATTGAGCACCATCTGTGCCCCCAGGCATCAAGAATCACTATCACTCTAAAATCATAACCAACCACCTATAGAGGGTCTTCAGCGTACCGACAGCCCCATCCAGACCAAAATCCCTTACCCAAAACAACAATTTAATCAATATTTTTTAAAATTTAAGATGAAAATATTAGAAAAATAACAATGGCGACATACCTCACCAAAACAACATGTGATGATAGGAATACTATGTCTGGGGATTCCCTCTACAAAGGTTGATCAAAATCCTCATCCATATTAGTTGATTCCACTTTGATCTAGTGGAATCCACACCTAAACCTATATAAAATAGGAAGGAATTATAAGGTATTGAATAAGGGAAACAATACTAAAGAAAAACATAAAATCGTACATTAATTCATCATTTTAATGCATCTAAGGCCATCCCCCTCATGGGGATCAAAGGAGATGCAAGGGGGGAATTCATTCAAGAATGGCCTCTCCCGAGACCCTAAACCTCCTAAAATATAAGGGAGGATTAACCAAAAAAGGATGAAAATTCCCCCAATTAAAACAAAACACCTAGGAATCCATCATATGGCTAGTGTGCCCATGCCAAATTCTTGGGATCTGCCTAGGTCCTTCGGCTAGTCAGTGGGATTACCGGCTATCCTATGGGTGCTATAGAATTGTAGTATCCCTATGGCCACATTTTTACTTAATATGATGCACAAATGAACATATCAAGAATCCATGAAACCTAAAATCCATCCAAAAATATTATTTTATTATGTTCAAACTCTAAAAATCTTATTTCAAGTCCAATTTTTCAAAGTAAACCATCCTCCAGATGAAAAATCCAAACTCCCTCTCAAATGAAATGGATTTAATTCCATGGGACATTAGAAACTACCCACAATAATTATTATAATCCAAAATAACCTATTGTATTCTTGAACCAAATATTCTGACCTATTATGGACATTAGTTCACTGAGAAATCACTACGTTCCATCTACAAATTCCAAACACTCTTCCACATCACATCTATAACACCAAGCTTAGATACTCCGTATTCCATCCATAAATATCCAGTCTAATCCCTAGAATACACCAATCACATCCTATATAACATTATCCAATTGGTTCAAATCTAAATGCATTCATTTCCATGTTAAAACACTATTCAGACCATCCACAAACCGACCTATTCTAAAAATGCTCAGCCATATCCATCAACATGTTTTCACATTTACCATTACTAATTCCTTAAAGTATATAGTAATAATGTGATCATCCAAGAACCCACACTAAATTCTAAACCCAACTCTCAATGTAATTCCATGGTTGGGTCATAAATCATTTTCTCCAACCTGCATGCACCTATCCTAAGCACTGATACAGCTTTGATTTGACCCACCCTCTGATAATTATAAAAAAACTAATTCCAAATGACAATGCACCAAATTCAAGTGAAATCACATCCAATCCCCAAATATTTTATTTATCAAGGAACCAGGATTACTCAATATCATCCATGCATCGACATTAAGATTCCACCCCAACTATCCATAACTGGTCTCACCACACACTAACATCATGGTGTATTGATGACCATCCATTGAATTCCATTACCACCCCATGACCCTTCTGACATTAAGTTTATTATCCCATGATTCATATGTTTCTCCTGACCATAATGGTTTCATTATCATAACCCTTTGAATCAACTACCCATACTCCATAGCCCTCGATCTGTCTGTCATGACATGCAAGAACTAGATGTGGCCAACCCTCTCATACTCAAGCACCAAATCCCAACACTGATCACCACTCATACCTAACTCATTAAGAATGAAATCCCTAGGATGCAAAAAATTCATCCAAACTAAGGATCATACCCTCTAACTAGTCAATGTTTCAGTAACACCCCGAGATTTTATGAAAAATATTCTTTTTAATTTCATTAATGTCTTGTGTTGTACGCTACACCAAAATGAGCTTGCACAACACGCATCCTTGAATTTCCTTGCATTACACGCAATCGCAACCTTCCTCGATAGCGTGTGTAGTACGCAATAACGAGTTTCACTAAACAACAATATGCTATTAAAATATTATTAAAACTAGCCGTTATGAATAGTAATAACCACTTTTTGAAATTTTGTAAATTTTATTTTTCAAAATGGAATTCATTTTTGGATTCGTAATATCGAAATTATATTAGGGTGAAATTTTGGTACTTTTCGGATAACTTTCATTTTCTGATGAATAGTGAAAATTACTAAATTTTAATTAAAAACAAAATTTTTAATCGAAATAATTAATTGTGATAAATTATTAATTTGAGTGGTTTTAAAGTATATTTATAATATATTTTTACAATTTAATACAAGTTTTTTCATTGGATGTAATTTCACATTTAAACCAGACATAAACAAGTGTCAATCTTTTGATAGTTATTATCTCTTAAGAACACGCTATTTGTTTTGACGACGGAAATTAATTTTTAAATTAATTAATGCAACTGATATTTTTTTAATTTGGTAAAATAGACATCATTTTTGAGTTCATAATATCAAATATAGCTTAGGCCTAATTTTTGGTATTTTTCTGGAAACTTTCATTTTTTGATGAATAGTGAAACCACTAAGTGGTAGTTAAGAAAAATGAATTTTTCATAAAACTTAATTTTACCGCTTCTGTGAGTGGAATTTAAAAAATCCGAGAGACACGGTTGATGTCAGTAAGTAAAATTTGGTTCAATGAGATGAAAATAATTTTTGGTGAATAGTAACTTTTTACTTTTTTTCCCGCGGTTAAAAATAAATAGGGTAATTAAGGGTAAAAATGATATTATTATTATCCTAACACATGTCCTAATTATATTGGATAAGTGTAATTCGACCAAAAACAACCTTAGGAATAAAATATGACCATTTAGGCCCACTTGGATTAGATTAGGACATTTATTATTAATTTATTTAAAGAAGGGTTAAAATATTTAAAATCAAAGTTTAATAAGTAAATAATTTTTAATATAGGGTTATAAATAAGATAAATTAGACTATAAATATTCATTATAAAGCTAAAAATATTTCCTACATAATGGTATTTTATTTGTAATTTTTAGACATTAAATAATTTAATTTATTTATGACACAAAGATGATGCAGTAATTATCTTATTAATGAAATATTGACATAATTGATGTTATAAATACCCTAATAAATGTAATTTCAGACTTTTTATGAAATAAAATAATTTTCTAGGTTAACATGACATATTAATATTGATTTAATTTACTTTTTTCTAACTAATCATTCTGTTATGATTTTCACAAAAATCAATTACAAAATAGTGTCAAAGTTGACATAAAATAGTTTTTAAAACAAATATTATATTATTAATTATTGTTTTAATCCTAAAAATATAAGGTTCAGAGAAATGACTTATATAAGGTTATATATATTAATAATAAACAACTTGGGGTTCTTTTGGCTTCTTATAATAAGTTTATTAACCTTATAGTATAAGAACACAAGAAGACACGGTAAAAGTAAAATTATTTTACTTAATATTAAATCTAAATGGTAAGGTTAAAATAGGAACCTAAACTTGTCTAAATTCTATTGGATGAGAGGATTTCAACCCATACACACATTATCTTCTAAATTAATCAATTTTGAGCTATTTAAAACCGAATTTGACTTTATAATAAAATAATAGTTTTAGTTATTCCAAAGGTGCCCCTCTCCTCCCTTATAAAAGGGCACCTCCTCCCTCTCTTCTTCACACCACTTTGAGCCTTCAAGCTCGGCCAACCCCTGCCAAATTCCCTTCTCCCATTCCCTAGAATCATACTAGAGGTTCTGGTCTTCCTCAAAGACCAATTTTAGTGCCCTAAAAGGAGATCTCAAAGAGGCGCTTCAAAGAAGAGGTAATGTCCGTTACCGATTCTTTCATCTTTATTTCTTCTTCCACTTATTCTTCCTAGGTTGTTTCATTATGAAGTAATAACATCAGTATCACTTATATACTGATATGTTATTATAATTATGAAACAACCTTATTTAACCATCTATCCATCCTATGGAAAACGAAATCACCGCACGTGCGTACGTACGGAATATCGTCTCCACGCCGTGGTGTAATCTATTTTCAACCACCACCTTACTTGGATGGGTATAATGGTGTACATAATAACTATATATGATTATTGTAAAGTGATATTGATTCTGAAATAGTATACATACACTCCAATACAATTCCATGATTATGAGAACGATATCATCGCTCGTGCGTACGCACGGACTACCATCTCCACGACGCGATGAGATTCATTCTCCACGTTAACCATTCATGAATGATTATAAAGTATATATAATAATTAATAATTAAATATATGACATAATAATGATTCTGGATTTATGTGTATATTTATGTATGTCATCTACTTAATTCCATTCAACTCAATAAGGAAAAGAAAACATCGTTCATGCGTACGTACGGTCTACCGTCTCCATGAACGGTGTATTTCTTTCCATTTACTGATCTATTATATATATATATTATGAATATATATTATATATAAATCATGTTTTATATTCTGGAATTAAGTAATCATGATCTAAGTAATCATATGAATAATTACAATTCATAACACGGACGACAAATGAAACGATTTTACCCAAAAGGCTCTTTAACATGGAATTTACAAAAGAATGGGTAATATAAAGCCATAAGTGAACCATATATGATATCATAACAATGAGTATGATTCTGGAATAAGTCAATGACATTATTTAAATCATTATACAGGAGTTTCGGACACATATGAAGCAAATCGGACCTAAGGTAAGGGAAATATCACAATCTCATTTTTATCCGAGATTGTTTATACTTTAGTATTTACTGGGGTGTATTTTATCATCCACATCCATGTTTCCTAAATATGTAATATTTATATCCTTATACAATATTTTATATCAAATTTTACCCTTTGGTTATTTTTTAGTAAAAGATATGAAAGAAATCTTTTGTCGTTTTTCGTACGAGGTACTTTTTGACTTTTCTGACAAAAGTACGAAGAATGTTTTTTTTAACTTATACGGCATGAATGGATTTTTAAAAAATTATTTCCAAGAAGATTCCTTTACAAGTTTTCAAGTTTATTTTTAATCAACTTCTTTTAGTTTAAAATTGTATGACATGTTAAGAAAGGAAAAATGTTTTTGAAGTGGAAAGGATATTTTCCTCAAGAATGGAGTTCAAGTGTTTTATCAAAATTATTTTCCATCTAAGATAATAGAGGGTTATGTTTCTATCCCTATTATTACATGGATTTGATTATGTTGTGATGGAAATATTTATTTATGAATTATTTTATCTTATATGAATTGTTTTATGATGTCATGATGTTTAAATATTCTCATTTTTATTACATGGGTTATGCAATGATGTATGATTTATGATTTTTGTGGCACACATAAGAATGGTTTCATTATGAGATGGGTGGGACCTATATCTACCTTCAATGCATTGGGTAAAAATTTTATATCTCATGAGATAGACATGGCTGGAATGGTAGGTTATACCGGTTCAGTGAAACAGGACTGAAATGAGGAGTGAACTCGGTTCAGAAATGGACTTTGTCCACTAAGATAGTCTTGGAAATGAGTCTTAACTAATAAGAAATGATTCTCTATGATTATGTGTGTATGCCACAAAGTTTCATGTTTTAAGTTATGATTATTGGGATTACATTTCACTACTATGATTTATCCCATGTTATGAAATTATGATCTCTTTTGTAGGTTAAGATTTCCAAAAGATATGTTCTTATGAATATGACGTGATTGATATTTCTTTTGTTTACCCTTAATGAGCATTTGAGCTCACCCTTTTATGTTTTCTTTTCCCCAGGACATAAAGAAAGGATTTAGGTTTTAAAAAAAGAAGAATATCTTTATGGGAGATGTTGAAGATCTTTCACCATGATTAGAAGATTATATTCCGAGTTTCCAAAGACACTAAACTATTACGGTCCTTGTGTGTGTGTTTTTATTATGTACTAAGTATTCTTCAAAAGTAATGTAATGTCCATGTATGTCAGGCTTCGGGTCTCTACAGTTGGTATCATAGGAAAGGTTTAGTCAACCTTTGGAAACTAGGATGTGAAAACGTTAGTGAGATCCCTAGAGATATTTCTAAGGTATGTCTAGGGATGTCCCTAAGGATAAGTATACATATAGGATACAGTCCTAGAACTACGGTAACGATCATAGAATTTAACCTAAGATGTTAGATATTGAGGATACTCCCCCTTTATTATGTTGTTTTCCCTAGCATGATTTTTTCCTCTCACACTATTCTTTTTGGGTTTTAGACGATGGCTGGAACCCAAAGGAACCGTGTTGATCAATGCAATAGACAATGCAATGATTGTCCTCCTGAACAAACAAATGTTATGGGAGATGGAGTGAAAAATATTATTTCTATAATTACACAAGCTATGAATCATTCTGGACTTCCAAATGAGCAGAGAAGAGAACAATATTCTATTGAGTCCTTCATGAGGCAACGTCCACCTTCTTTCAGTGGGTCTTCTGATCCACTTGTTGCTGAACAATGGATCAGTACTACTGAAAAGATATTTTCAGTTCTTCAATGTTATGAACATGATAAAATCATCTTAGCAGTATATCTTTTGGAAGGTGAAGCTGATCAATGGTGGAATCTTATCAAGAATACGAGGAAAAGAGATGAAATTGAGTCCATGGAATGGGACGAGTTCAAGAACTTATTTTTCAATAAGTACTTCCCTCGTATTCTTCGAACAAAGATGGAGAAGTAGTTTCTTGAACTAAAGCAAAAGGATGATGAATCTGTTGGTATATACGAAGCGAATTTTACAAGGCTTGCAAGGTATGCATCTGTATTTATCATCCAACCTGAAAGTAAAGTTGATCGATTCTTCAGTGGCTTAAAACCAAATCTTCGAAGGGCATTAGCTATAAGAGACTTCAGTAGCTATGAAGAAATTGTGTGTTGTGATATCAAGGTAGAAATAGAAGTTGGTGTTACTTATCCATCTCATAGTTTTGACAAGAAACGAAAGATGGAGTTCAAGGAGAAATCTCAGAATAATGGTGAAAAGAAGATGAATGTTTCCTTATGCTCAAAGTGTGGAAAGAAGCATGGTGGAGATTGTCTTAAAGTGACTATAAAATGTTTTAAGTGTGGAAAAGAATGTCATCGAGCAGCTGAGTGTCGAAGTAATGGAAAAAGGGTTTCTAATGATGTGAATAAAGAAAAGACTACAGAGAATGCACCAACAACACTTCAATGCTTCAAGTTCAAGGAAATGGGGAATTATGCTAATAAATGCCCTAATCCAAGGGTTAGTGATGATCGACGTGAGCAACCACTTAAGGCAAAGGAAAAAAGGGAAGTCACATGCGATCACCATTGGTGATGTTGAATATGAAAACGATGCGGTGGAATGATTAAGTGTTTATGTAATGGGATTCCATAATAATGTTGTATACAGTATCGTGGAATATTGGAATATTTATGTTTTGGTCTATTGTGGTTTTCAGTAATTTTATGGCATCGGTAACCATGAAAAGTGATTGAAATATTTTTGGAAAGCAAATGATATGCACATAATGAAGGGATAAAGAGAATATAATATGTTTGATAGTATTCATGAGCTCATTATTGATATAAGTACTAAGTGATATCATGGTTTGAGGATATAGAATTTTGAGGATTTTGGTATGTGGAAAGTGTTAACTTTTAACTGCATTCATGTTTTCACTAAGGTTCAATGGATATTCATTCTTCAATAGAATAAATGATTAAGGTATTCACATATTTTTAATTTGAACAAGAAGATATATCTTATGATATTTGGGGGATAAATGATGGCATTCACATGATCATTTTCTTTATACTATGAGCTTGGACCGAATTATTTTAGATAAGCCTAAAGATTGGAGTGGATTATGTTAGACATAAGTTAGTATTGATTAAGGATAAAACATTTTTGATATTGTTTATGGGATGTTATAGTAATATAGCTTTAGAAAAAGGACAACCTGGAGGATGGGCGACAGCCCATAACGTCGGACAAGGCTGTGGGAATCGAACCCACAACCGAAGTGCGACTGGCCTTTATTGCCTACCACTGGCCTACAGGAAGTCCCTATTTAGTAGAAACTAGTTTTATTATATTAAGCAGTATGATATATGAAGTATAAGTCCATTTTAGGAACCATATATGATTAATCTCACTATAGATGGACTTATGTATTTTTGGATAACTTTTCTAACCTTTTGTTTGAGACAGATGGAATGACCCATCATTCTATCACATGATCTGCTAACACATCACGAATGAAAAATTCAACTTCATTTCTTTAAGAGATGAAGTGGAAATTGTCAAAAGAACGACAAACAGTGAGACTATACCAACATCACGAAATTATTTCTTCTAATTCCAATTTCATCAACTTTAGGGAAATGATCTTGAAAACCAAAAATATTGTCCTAGTGCTCTTATATCTGATGAATCAGATGGTACCTTAGATCGTCACAAATTTATGGCTTTGTGATTGCTGGCTTTTCCATAGCCATGTTCTCTACCACTCTTCATCAGAACATGATGGTTAGATTTCTCTTCCATATCCATATTTTCAACTATGTGGAAACCCAGTGATTAGTTTATTTGGGTAACCGTTACGTTTCATACTTTTGTTTTTTAAAGATTGGTTTTGGTATTCCTTTTTACGATGTGGGTTTCTATTAAAGAAACTTTCGAGCAGTAAACCATTTATAACCCCGACGAATTTCGAGGGCAAAATTCATTTTAAGGGGGGTAGAATGTAACACCCCGAGATTTTATGAAAAATATTATTTTTAATTTCATTAATGTCTTGTGTTGTACGCTACACCAAAAGGAGCTTGCACAACACGCATCCTTTACTTGCCTTGCATTACACGCAATTGCGACCTTCCTCGATAGCGTGTGTAGTACGCAATAACGAGTTTCACTAAACAACAATATGCTATTAAAATATTATTAAAACTAGCCGTTATGAATAGTAATAACCACTTATTGAAATTTTGTAAATTTTATTTTTCAAAATGGAATTCATTTTTGGATTCGTAATATCGAAATTAGATTAGGGTGAAATTTTGGTACTTTTCGGATAACTTTCATTTTCTGATGAATAGTGAAAATTACTAAATTTTAATTAAAAACAACCTTTTTAATCGAAATAATTAATAGTGATAAATTATTAATTTGAGTGGTTTTAAAGTATATTTATAATATATTTTTACAATTTAATACAATTTTGTTCATTGGATGTAATTTCACATTTAAACCAGACATAAACAAGTGTCAATCTTTTGATAGTTATTATCTCTTAAGAACACGCTATTTGTTTTGACGACGGGAATTAATTTTTAAGTTAATTAATGCAACTGATATGTTTTGAATTTGGTAAAATATACATAATTTTTGAGTTCATAATATAAAATATAGCTTAGGCCTAATTTTTGGTATTTTTCTGGAAATTTTCATTTTTTGATGAATAGTGAAACCACTAAGTGGTAGTTAAGAAAAATGAATTTTTCATAAAACCTAATTTTACCGCTTTTGTGAGTGGAATTTAAAAAATTTGAGAGACACGATTGATGTCAGTAAATAAAATGTGGTTCAATGAGATGAAAATAATTTTTGGTGAATAGTAACTTTTTACTTTTTTTTACCACGGTTAAAAGTAAATAGGGTAATTAAGGGTAAAAATGATATTATTATTACCCTAACACATGTCCTAATTCTATTGTATAAGTTTAATTCGACCAAAAACAACCTTAGAAATAAAATATGACCATTTAGGTCCACTTGGATTAGATTAGGACATTTATTATTAATTTATTTAAAGAAGGGTTAAAATAGTTAAAATCAAAGTTTAATAAGTAAATAATTTTTAATATAGGGTTATACATAAGATAAATTCGACTATAAATAGTCATTAGAAATATAAAAAGATTTCATACATAATGGTATTTTATTTTTAATTTTTAGACATTAAATAATTTAATTTATTTATGACACAAAGATGATGCAGTAATTATCTTATTAATGAAATATTGACATAATTGATGTTATAAATACCCGAATAAATGTAATTTCAGACTTTTTATGAAATCAACTAATTTTCTAGGTTAACATGACATATTATTATTGATTTAATTTACTTTGTTTGAACTAATAATTCTGTTATGATTTTCACAAAAATCAATTACAAAATAGTGTCAAAGTTGACATAAAATAGTTTTTAAAACAAATATTATATTATTAATTGTTATTTTATTCCTAAAAATATAAGGTTTCGGACAAATGACTTATAAAAGGTTATATATATTAATAATAAACAACTTGGGGTTCTTTTGGCTTCTTATAGTAAGTTTATTAACCTTATAGTATAAGAACACAAGAAGACACGGTAAAAGTAAAATTATTTTACTTAATTTTAAATCTAAATGATAAGGTTAAAATAGGAACCTAAACTTGTCTAAATTCTATTGTATGAGAGGATTTCGACCCATACACACCTTATCTTAGAAATCAATCAGTTTGGAGCTATTTAAAACCGAATTTGACTTTATAATAAAATAATAGTTTTAGTTATTCCAAAGGTGCCCCTCTCCTCCCTTATAAAAGGGCACCTCCTACCTCTCTTCTTAACAACACTTTGAGACTTCAATCTCGGCCAACCCCTGCCATATTCCCTTCTCCAATTCCCTAGAAACATCCTATAGGTTCTGGTCTTCCTGAAAGACCAATTTTAGTGCCCTAAAATGAGATCTCAAAGAGGCGCTTCAAAGAAGAGGTAATGTCCGTTACCGATTCTTTCATCTTTATTTCTTCTTCCACTTCTTCTTCTTAGGTTGTTTCATTATGAAGTAATAACATCAGTATCACTTATATACTGATATGTTATTATAATTATGAAACAACTTTATTTCACCATCTATCCATCCTATGGAAAACGAAATCACCGCGCGTGCGTACGTACGGAATACCGTCTCCACGTCGTGGTGTAATCTATTTTCCACCACCACCTTACTTGGATGGGTATAATGGTGTACATAATAACTATATATGATTATTGTAAAGTGATATTGATTCTGAAATAGTATACATACACTCCAATACAATTCCATGATCATGAGAACGATATCATTGCTCGTGCATACGTACGGACTACCGTCTCCACGACGCGATGAGATTCATTCTCCACGTTAACCATTCATGAATGATTATAAAGTATATATAATAATTAATAATGAAATATATGACATAATAATTATTCTGGATTTATGTTTATATATACTTATTTCATATACTTAATTCCATTCAACTCAATAAGGAAAAGAAAACAGCGTTCATGCGTACGTACGGTCTACCGTCTCCATGAACGGTATATTTCTTTCCATTTACTGATCTATTATATATATATATATTCTGAATATATATTATATATAAATCATGTTTTATATTCTGTAATTAAGTAATCATGATCTAATTAATCATATGAATAATTACAAGTCAAAACACAGACGACAAATGAAACGATTTTACCCAAAACGCTCTTTAACATGGAATTTACAAAAGAATGGGTAATATAAAGCCATAAGTGAACCATATATGATATCATAACAATGAGTATGATTCTGGAATAATTCAATGACATTATTTAAATCATTATACAGGAGGTTCGGACACATACGAAGCAAATCGGACCTAAGGTAAGGGAAATATCACAATCTCATTTTTATCCGATATTGTTTATACTTTAGTATTTACTGGGGTGTATTTTATCATCCACGTCCATGTTTCCTGAATATGTAATATTTATATCCTTCTACAATATTTTATATCAAATTTTACCCTTTGGTGATTTTTTAGTAAAAGATATGAAAGGAATCTTTTGTCGTTTTTCGTACGAGGTACTTTTTGACTTTTCCGACAAAAGTACGAAGAATGTTTTTTTAACTTATACGGCATGATTGGATTTCTAAAACATTATTTCCAAGAAGATTCCTTTACAAGTTTTCAAGTATATTTTTAATCAACTTCTTTTAGTTTAAAATTGTATGACATGTTAAGAAAGGAAAAATGTTTTTGAAGTCGAAAGGATATTTTCCTCAAGAATGGAGTTCAAGTGTTTTATCAAAATTATTTTCCATCTAAGATAATAAAGGGTTCTGTTTTTATCCCTATTATTACATGGATTTGATTATGTTGTGATGGAAATATTTTTTTATGAATTCTTTTATCTTATATGAATTGTTTTATGATGTCACGATGTTTTAAGATTCCCATTTTTATTACATGGATTATGCAATGATGTATGATTTATGATTTTTTTGGCACACAAAAGAATGGTTTCATTATGAGATGGGTGGGACCTATATCTCCCTCCAATGAATTGGGTAAAGATTTTATATCCCATGAGATAGACATGGCTGGAATGGTAGGTTATACCGGTTCAGTGAAACAGGACTGAAACGAGGAGTGAACTCGGTTCAGAAATGGACTTTTTCCACTAAGATAGTCTTGGAAATGAGTCTTGACTAATAAGAAATGATTCTCTATGATTATGTGTGTATGACACAAAGTTTCATGTTTTAAGTTATTATTATTGGGATTACATTTCACTACTATGATTTATCCCATGTTATGAAATTATGATCTCTTTTACAGGTTAAGATTTAAAAAAGATATGTTCTTATGAATATGGCGTGATTGATATTTCTTTTGTTTACCCTTACTGAGCATTTGAGCTCACCCTTTTATGTTTTATTTTCCCCAGGACATAAAGAAAGGATTTAGGTTTTTAAAAAAAAGAAGATCTTTATGGGAGATGTTGAAGATCTTTCACCACGATTAGAAGATTATATTCCGAGTTTCCAAAGACACTAAACTATTGCGGTCCTTGTGTGTGTGTTTTTGTTATGTACTAAGTATTCCGCAAAAGTAATGTAATGTCCCTGTACGTCAGGCTTTGGTTCTCTACAGTTTCACTCCTTATCATATGGATTCCCCTAACTACTCCATGAGTACGGACCCCAAATGGGTCCCAACAAAGTACATGTATCGCTCTTCTCGAGCCATGTTATCCAATCACTAAAAAATCTTGTCTAGGACCAAGCTAAGATTAACCTTACCATGATTCATTGATCCATTCACAATGTAACCTTTCATAGCCATGGGAGTATCCCATTTTTTTCCAAAAATCCTTAGGCTACCATGACCGCACACATCTCTCTAAACACACTAGTCATGTCACTCTGAGAGTCACCCCAAACTAAAACCACCATAATTACACTATCGTTTCACCTATCTAGTTTATCCACAACCTGAAAAATTCCCAACAGACCTACACATGACCCATTCATTGATTTGTTACATTACTAGGCATCGTGTGTAACCACTGAGACTTTTTTGTAAATACTCTCCAATGATCACTCTCCTCCTTAAGGTAGAGTGATCCACCAAGAAACCGCTAATAGATTCTTGTTCACTACCTAACCAGATCTCAACCAGACACAATAACTATACACTCCCACACAAAATGATCACACAACTATATTTTAACTCCCATGATTCACATCCCATCTAATCAAAGATCACATACTTAACCTGCTGACCATTCCCCACACACATGTTAGTATTAGTGAACAGTCCAAGGCATCTCACACACTAAGGTTAACCATAGAACCACCCACCACATAGGTGTCGTATCAAGAAAAATTAGTGTCCACCCACACTCCCACCATGATACAAAAATTTTCATCCAAAACCCTTAGGTTAGGAACCTAGTCAGTCTTTTCTATTGGGTTTTTTGGAAATTTCTTAAGGTTCAACGAACAGAGTTTTTTCAGATAGAGTTGATCAGATGAAAATCATTGAATTGGCCAGATATATGTATTTCCAACTATATTTTTCAGAGTGTTTTTTAGAATTAGTTTTTTCATTTAATATAACATCCAATAGATGGTTACCATAATATAGAGTTGGAGTGGACATAGATTTATCAGATGAGGGTTTTTTATAGAGAGGTTTCTATGATCGGACAATGATGTTCATATGGAGATTTATTTATTTATGGTCATAGATATCCTTACATGGTAACTATTTGTTTCATTTTGATTGACCATTTTTAGTTTCATAGGGTGTTGCTATAGTGTATCGAAAATTTCTCAAGTCAATGGGAGGTTTACCACAAAAATCGAAGGTCTGTTGAGACTTGTTGACTAGAAAGTGGCCTCTATAAAGAGGGTGGTGGACTAGATCTAATGTATAGCTAAAAATGCATGAAAAGTGTGTTTTTATAACTTAATTTTATAAGACCTTACTTTAGATATGAATTAGGTGAATTTTTTTAATCACATATATCTCTTGATATGAAATTTTTTTGCAGTGTTCTCCTACGGATGTCGGAATTTTTTTGAACCGTGCTAAATCTTATTATCCATGTTTCATAATATATGTGAATCAAAATTCTTAGTTTTTTCTATTTATTTGATTTCTTATCTCTTAATAGTTATATTTAACATTACCTGGGTGGATAATGTTATTGGAAAAACATTAGATCCAATAAAATTGTCGAGTTTTTTCATTAAAGATAGGATAAAGTTATTTGAAGGATAGACATATCCATTTAGTGTACCTTATCTCATCAGGTCTATCCATTAGACTGAATGAAGTGATGATAATTTGAAAGTGATAAATATAGGTTTATACCAACATGTTCTATCAATGGAATTTCATTGGTTAATTAGTTGGTTATACTTAAATAATAGTATTCAGATGTTTTATTCCCTTGAATTGAAATTTATTATATTTCAGTTGGTTTATTTTTTTCAGGATAATGAATTTAGATTAAGGAAACATTAATATTGAAAAGTTTTATGGAATAAACAATTCCTTTTAAAGAATGCAGCTATAATATCTTCTTATACATAAGTATATTGATGCTCCTTTGTCTAAAAAGCATCATGAAAAAAATGAGGAAGTAGAATGGGAGAAGTTGGACTGGAAGGATTTAGACTTAAGCAAGATGTCTCTTTTAATGAATGTTGTATTCAAAATTAGAGATAATAAAACAAATCTAGTGGTTATGAAATAATTGGTTGAAACGTATGAGAACCCAATATCTCTTAACAAAGTTATCATATTGTGAATATTATTCAACAAAAGTTCGTTAGATGAATGTATTGCAGCTAATCATGTGGATGAACTAAATATGATTTTAGGGAAGAATGAATTTTTGAAGGTTACATTTTGAGATGAAATTTATGATTTTATTATTCTCTCCTCACTTCCAGAAATCTAGGATTATATTTGGATAGTATTGATAAACTCTATTGGGAAGGAATATATTGTGTTTAATGATATTATAAACTTGATTTTGAATGAGGATTTTAGGTGGAATGAAGTTCAAAATCTGTCCAAAAATTATATCATCACAACTAAATGGGGATGTTTAGTTTATCACAAAGACTATCAAAAGAACAAATCATCATATGATAAGTCCCTAGTGAGACGATAAGGTAAATATATAGTTTTAGGTTCTTTATGCTAGATTTGTAGGAAAAGTAACGTACTATGAAAGATTATAGGAATTAGATAGAGGCTTCCACTTTTGGATAGACAAACTTGGTCAGTACAATGGACAGAGGGTCAAGCTTGATACTAAGTATGATCATTCAAGAAGATTCATGGTTTATTGACTTAGGGGAATCATTCCATTCAACTGTTTAGTGAGGGTTCATGGTTAATTATGTATATGTAATCTTGGTCATAGTACATCTAGTGTAAGATGAAGCTCTAGATATATTAGGGAAATGTGATGTGAACATTCAAATGAAAAGTGGAATTATCTTGAAAATGAAAGATGTTAGATACATTGGGGGTCTCTAGAATAACCTCATATTAGTGGGAATATTATATTATTTAGATATTAGAATATATTTTTTGAATGGAGTTTATAAGTTCAACAAAGGATCCATAGTGATTTCTAATGGAATAAAAAATAGTACTTTGTATCTTATTAGACAGAGTTTTGAAGTCACAACTATCAAAATGACTTCATCAGATGGTTTGAAAAAGTTTCATTGTAGGTTATATCACCCCAATTAGAAAAATATTAATGTTATAGTAGTGAAGTGAATTATAAAACTTAATCACATAGACATTAGGGGAATCATTCCATTCAACTAGTGAGTGAGGGTGTATGGTTAATTATGTTCAAGGAATCTTAGTCGTAATAAATCTAGTGGAAGATGAAGCTCTAGATATATTAGGGGAATGTGATGTGAACATTCAAATGAAAAGTGGAAGTATCTTTAAATTGAAAGATGTTAGATGCATTTTGGGTATCCGTAAGAACCTCATATTAGTGGGAAGGTTATATGATGTAGATTTTAGAATATATTTTTTGAATTGAGTTTGGAAGATCAAAAAAGGATCCATGGTGATTTCTAATGGAGTAAAAAATGTCACTTTGTATATTATCAGATAGAGTTGTGAATTCACAACTATCGAAATAACTTCATTATATAGTTTGTAAAAGTTGCATTGTAGGTTCCATCACCCCAATGAGAATAATATTAATGTTATATTAGTGAATTGAGTGCTAAAACTTAATCACACAGACCTTGGGATATGTGAGAGTTATATGATTGGAAAAAATTAGTTTCCATTAATTTGGATGGAAGAAATCCGGGGATTTAAAAGTTAGAACATGTTCATTTTGATCTTTCGTGTCCATCCCTGATACTTTTGTATAGAGGTTCACTAAAATTTATGAACATAATTATTGATGATAATATTAAGTTTTAGATATAATTTTTGAAGAATAAATATTATGTGATTAAATAATTTATTCAGTGGAATGTTTTGGTAGAGAAAGAGTGTGAAAGAAAGATAAAATGTCTCCAGATAGACAATGGTGGATAATATACAGGACAAAACTCTCATCACTTCTATAATAAGTGAATCATACATGAGAAAATTATAACAATTAATCAAAAAAAATGGAATTACTAAAATAATTAATTATACATTGAAAGAGAGAGATCATAGCATGAGGCTGCATTCAGGAATTCCTATGGGAATTTGGGAAGAATCCTTGAACATGACATTTTACTTGGTAAATAGAAGTCCTACTTCAGCTATGGGATAAAAACATCCTAAGGAACATTGGTCTAATAATAGACCCTATTTCAACCATATCAAGATATTTAGAATCATTTTATATATAAATATCATTGCTAAATATAGAGATAAGTTTGAGGTGAAATACAAAGTACGTTTTCTTGTTATTTTTTTGGGATGAGAACTTTTGTTATGACCAATGGGATGATGAAAAAGAAACAAGTAATCCAGAGTTGAAACATTGTTTATATGAAGAACTTCAGTGGAATTATCAATAGTAGGATAAGAAGGAAGTTGATCACAGTTAAAAAATTTATGTTTAGAAAGATAAAATAGAGGATACCAAAAAAATTGATTCTGGAAACATTGGAGACTGGTTCTATGATTGTCAGGTTACTGGATAGAGAGTTTTGGACTGAAGAACCTGAGGTTGTGCTAATAACATACACTCATATCAAGAACCCTCCTTAGAGATTTATGGATGATATAAACTTCTTACTTCTAACGGTCGCATGGGAACTAGACAGTCTAGAGGAATAAGCAACTCTCGAAGACTCTGAAGTGTGGGAGTCATCCATGGAAGAGAAAATTAATTACTTAAATCACAACAACACTTAGGAGTTGGTTGAGCTATTAGACTAAAAGAGGGATCTTGAAAAAAAAGAATTTTTTATTTGAAATAGGATGATAATGAAAGTAATATATATAAAACAAGGTAAGTGGTGAAGGGTTTTTAGTAAAATGAAGGGATTGACTTTTATGAAATTTTCTCAAAAATGGATAAGCATATAACCATTAATATGGTTCTTAGAATTATTTCATTTGATTTTTTACACTTGATGTAGATGGATGTAAAGACAACATTTATGAATGGAGATTTAGAGGAATACATTGACATGGTTCAGCCCAAGGGTTTTGAAGTTCATTGGAAGAAGGATTTGGTTTGTATGTTGAAACAAATTACATAGAGCATGAAGTAAGAACCAAGATGGTGGAATAGGAATTTTGAAACATTCATGTCTAAGGAAATATTTAGCCTATGTGATTATGATAATTTTTGTTACAAAAAAATGTTAAGATGGAACACATCCCATATTATTGTTGTATGGGAATGATATATTTATTAGAGGTAAAAAGTTCCAAATTATTATGAAATAGAAGAGGAATATGTCAATAAGGTTTTAAATGAAGGAACTTAGGAAACCTAAGAAATTTTTTTTGTAAGATCCCAACCTTTATATATATACCTTGTACATTTTTTCAGGTACTCTTTTACCCTTCATTTAGTTATACCAACATTGGATTTTATATGGGGTTGTTTCATGTCAAATTGGAGAAATCTAGAAGCCCATGGGGATATTCATGGTTGGTGCATGGTTATAGAAAACCATGTGTCTTTTCCTAAGAAACTATCCAGTATATTTTGGATTCACAGGAGGTGGGGCACAGTTGGAAAATGGTTTGGCCAAACCGTGTGCCCTCCCTCCCCAAAAATTTCACCCTCAATTAGAGGGGGTTTTCACAGCATGGTTTATCAAACCGTGCACCCAAATAGGAGTAATAGTTTACCTCATGAGTATAGGTGCATAGTTAAGGCACACAATTTGGAAAACCATTCACCCCTGCCTAAGAAATCATGCATGTATATTTTATTTCCCCCCAAATTTTTTAAAAAATTATCAAACCCCCTGTTTTAACCCCAATTCAACCTAGCTCATCCCTAAATAATATAATTTGAATTTTGAAGATCTTTGAGGGATTCCAAGGCTCCTAAAACCCATTTATTGATGAATCAAAGATCTTATTGAATGATCAGCTCCTCATTAGTAAGTGATTTTTCCCAGTTTGATTTCCTCTCTCTCCTGTATCTCTTTACCAATGAAGTGGTGAGATTTTTCCTCTACTGATGATGGTTTAGATATATACGTTTTAATGTATTGTGTTTCACTGGATCATGAATTTTGGTATTGGTCCTAGATATTCTATGTCATTGTGATTTCGAACCTTCCACATCAATTTGGGAATTGTGATTTGGCGAGAATTCATCCACAATCTTGAGGTAGGTGGTCTAATTTTCAATTCCCATAGTCTAGATTAAAATTATGTGTATGTAATTGTGCAATTTCAATTTCCACATTGGGAAATTGAATTTATTTTAAATTGAATAAATTAATTAATTCTCCCATGTGATTATGAAATTGGGGGGATAATGATATTAAGAAATTCGTTGAATAATAGGATTATGAAATTGATTGATTAATTGGATTATGAAATTGATAGCAACCCATGGGGTGTTACGGTATGATTGAAATGATGATTTATGAATTAATCCTGGTTGATAAATGAATTTATGAAATGGGTCGAATAATAATTTATGAATTTTTTGAGAATTAGATTTTGAATGTGTATCCATGATATGTGATGTTTTTTATTGAGTTATGGGATAGGTACTACTACTCTAAATACCCACAGGGTGACAGACTGTCGCTCTATTCCCCCAATATGTATATATATATATTGCATGTTATCACTGTAACACCCCAAGGATTTAGAAATAAATTTAATGTAGAATGTAATTCACACAACACTAAGTCTCTACGAAACAACACTTTGTTATTATAATTATTTAAATAATATAGTTATAACCTAGCCATTAGACACGGTAATATGAATAGTAATGACTACTGTTAAATTTTATTTATAATGGTTTCACATAAATGAAAAATATTTATAATGAAATATAAAATTTTCGGTAAAATAAACATCATTTTTTAATTTGGAATGTCAAAATTAATTTGGGGTTAATTTTTAGTATTTTTTTGAGCAGTTTCATTTTTGATGAATATTGAAAAAATAATGCATTATAGTTAAAAACTATGTTTTTAGTTTAAATAATAATTTTAATTAAAATTGATTCTTAATGTCATAATATATCAATTTTACATATATTCATCTAATTTAGATCATTATAATTTTTTATATTGAAATTATATTTAAAAACTATTGAACTTTTGAATGTTCTTTTTACCCGCCTTATTGCCACACTTGTAGAATTAACATTAAACATAATTTTTTCACTTTTATGATGTGAATTTATGAAAATGTACATTCACTGTTGTGATCAGTAAGATATTTATAATCTTATAGAATCAAATTAATTTTTTGGTGAATAGTAATTTTACCCTTTGGAATAGTTATGCACCCTTATGAATTGTAATATGACCCTTATGGATAGTAAATTAGAAACATGAACAGTAACCACACTCATGAATGTATAAATAAAATTTAGGAACCTTATAAATGAAAGTATAATATAATTATGTCATATTATAAGTAAATGAATATTTTAAAAATTATTAATTAAGTGTTGGTATTTTTATGGGTAATAAATATTTAATTAAAATTTTATAATTAATAAATTGATTTAAAATATAATTAATTTTCATAAAATGTATTCATGAATTAATATTTTGTTTTCATATAATTTTATCATAAGTTAATGAGACCCCAGTTAATTTTGTAGGGTATTATAAAATCAGATATAATTTTAAAAACTATATTTTTCGAGTAAATGGTAATTTTAATTAAAAATTAATGTTCTCATATTTATAAAATTATTTTCATAAAATGGAGTTAATTTTTTAATTATAAACATTGAAAAATGGTTAGGGTGGATTATTGCTATTTTTCTAAAATATTGGTATTTTTGGTGAATTGTAAAATATGATAATTTACGATAAATACTAAATACCTGAATTATAGAGTCATGGATGATATTTAGATGATGTAATAACCATTGGTTCAAAATAACATGCACTCATTACTTTATTTAGTCACAATAAAAAACATTATATCTTGTCTTGAGAATAAATAATAAAACAATGAATCAATTAATGAGAAATCATCCTCCCTCCACTATAAAAACCACTGCTCGCCCCCTCTTCTCCTTACACATCTAAGCCCTGAAACATGTCAAATTTATTCCCAAATCCTCTACCATAGTAACTCCCACATTTCCATGATCTCTTGGTCTTTCTAAAATACCAAAACCCCTTTCTCTAAGGTGGTTCTCAAGGAGGATAATTCAAGAGGTAAATCCTCTTCATTTTTCTTTTAATTTCATTTTCAATTTGTTTTCGTTTCTTATCCTCTCCTCACCTCCTCTATACAAATGAAAATGATAAATACAGTATAATTTGTATACTAGAATTATATCATGTTAATTCAATATACTTTATCAATCTCCTTACTATCACACATTTTTATTTAAAAAATGAAATCATCATCTAGGAAGTGTCGATTTACAACTATCTTGGACGACGAATTTTCATTCTTTAATTTATTATTCAAGGTTGTTCATGAAACCATTTTAATGGTTGAAACAGATTGTAAAATTTATATTATAACCTTTTTTATTTTTTGTATTTAACGTATCTACATAATACCAAATGATAAAACAAAATGAGTTCATTATGATCAATAACTACCATAATAATTTAAATGATTATCACTAAATGTTTTATCAAATAACACATACTAATATCATATAACCAAATGAATTATATAACCCATTAATCTTTTAAATGTACATAATCATCACATGAATTCAATTTTGGATACTTATTTCCATTCCATGTGAACTTCCATACTGATATACAAGTATACCGATCATGAAAGCCAAGGAAATGAACGTTCTAGAGCGATAAATTTGTATCTTATTACTCATAAAAAAGTCCATAAATGACCTTAATAAAATTATAATAAATAAAATAAATACAGAAAATTTATTTACTAATTAATTTATTTATTTAATTTTATTGTCAAGGACATTAAGGTCAAGTGCAAAAGTCATTCACACATAAGGTAATGGGTTTATAATCTCACTTTTATTTCTGTTATATTTCCATTATTCACCACATATTTCTGATATGTGGTGTATTTATACTTACATTTTATATAAAATATCATGAGTCTCATTATATTCATTATATTAAATGATTCATTTGATTATTGTTAAATTTTGGTCATACAATTCGATTCATTACAATGTGGTAAGGGACTTTGTCTCAATTTCTATTTCATTTAGACATACATATTGTGCACCTAATAATTATTATTTGGTTCATATAATTCCCTTATGAGATAATTTTTCATTTTAAGTTATATATCTATTAAATATTCATATTCTTTTATCATGGATATGATTACTGTCTTAGTTGTATAACATTTTACATATTGTGTTTATTTTGAATGTAGTTTTAACTGGGGAAGTATTGATGAATCTATATCCTCTACTCAATATGGATATTTATAATGCATATTTTTCTTGAATTAAATACATGTATAAATAATTATTTGGATTTTTAGTGATGGTAGAGGCCTACTATAGCCCCTCTATCCATCAGTAGGTCTCATTACAAAAAGCAGAATTGGGAATTGGTTGTGGCCTTACCCTAGTATTTTGATATGTCTTGGTCGAGGCCATGATGGTATGTTTATGATGTACCACATTATGTATTCCCACATTATTATATTAGTAATTGATAATCTATGTGATTGTTCTACTAGTTGAATTTCCATGGTTATGTTTCTTTCTCTTATGATCACTTATATGGATTTATTTAATAATCTTTCATTATTTCCATATTATGATCAAGTATATTTTAAAAGGCATGAATTTTTAGTTTTTTTCCATGCCTAATGTTTATTTTTATGATAAATTCCACTATATTACTTACCCTTACTAAGAATCGGACCTCACCCCTTTGTTATGTTTACTTTCCCTAAGTAATGAAAAGGGAAAACATTGAAATAGATTTTAAGGATGAAGTTTATTTCATTTTACTTTGTTTAATGTTTATTTTATTTTCATAATGTATTAAGGCTATCATTAATGTAATATGGTCTTCCAATACTACTAAACTGATTTTTCCTTCGAGAATTGACTCCTTGTAATCATATCAATGTAATAAAATAATGCACCGGCTTCGAGATTCTGGGTTTATTGTGTTACAGTTGGTGTTAAAGAAGTTTATAAGTTTCCTTGGAAACTAGATTTAGGGAAAATAGATTAGAAAAGGTAACATTAACATAGATTTTGAGGATAATCATACAAGAACACCTTATAATTTTGGTAAGGTATATTTTTATGGATCTTCTTAAAAATACATCCCTATATGGATACTACAAGTGGATGTGGTTCTAGAATAGATGTTCTTATGAGTAACAACTCTAACAAGGTGTTTCAGGCCTGACTCGGGGTAACCTAGTACACGATAACAGGCCTTATTGTACACCTGATTTGATAGTCACAGGAGATATTATTTGGATAATTCACATTTTATTTAAAAAAAACTGTTAGGTATTTGAATATATAATGAAAATGAATAACCGAGGCTGTTTTAGGTTGAAAATAAGGTGTCATGAAATTCTATAAATGATTATATGTTTTTCTCACTATGACTAATGCTACTCTCACTTTGATTTCTAGTTTTAAAAAGTTGATAGAACCCAAAAGAGTCATGTTAACATCGAACATAATGGGAAATGTGGTGGTGATGAGCAACCAAATGGGATGTTGATAAGATTTAAATATATCATGTTCATGCCTAATTAGTTTTCCCAAAATATTATTAACAATATATACCTTAACCAACTCACGAACCCACCTAATAAGAGAAGAATGGTATTTTCTAAGATCTCCATTGGTGGAGACCATGGAGAATAGAAATATTGATTTACATCATGAAATAAATGTAGAAGGAGACGCCTAGAAAAGTATCTCAAAGGAATGGAGAAATGATTTATGTGTGGGAAAGAAGAATATAAGTAAAATAATTATCAAGGAAAGATGAAGAGTAAAATGGAATGAAATAAATGTGATCCTAATAATCCATTTGTAGATATTTTCCTTCAATATAAGGGACCTAGTCATTACCCAATTCAATACCCTATTCTATAGGATAACCTCTAGACCAGGGAAGTACCTATGTGGAAATGAATTTATGATGTATTTATGTATTTAGGTTGTATTAAAAATCATAGTTAAAAGAATGTTTAGTGATTGAACTTATTTCAAGGATGTCCATCGTATTTATTTTTGTATTTCATATGGTTTTAAAAAAAGTACAACCCACATATCGGGGGACAACCCACCGCATTCAACAAGGTCACATAGTTTGAAGCAACAATCAAAGGGAGAGAAGGGTACAGTTTCAACCACTATCTTACATGAATTCCAGGTTATCATAACCTTTTTTTAGTTAAAATATCTAATGGATAAATTTAATTTTGATTTTAGGGACATTTTTTATCAAATAGATAAATTTTGTATTGGAAAATGATTTTTTATGTTAAGTGATTTCAGAAGAAGTTAACGATTTTGGGAATCCTATAAAACTTTGACAAATAGAATATTTTGAGTAATAATGATGCATCATATTTTTGAGTCAAATGTGATTTTATTGTGTGCATATGGTGATCCAGGTTATTTATGTAAATTACTAGAATATCTTGGATATTATGTGATAAGGGAAATTAAATTTTTGGTATAGGAGGTTAAGAGTTATCAATGTCATTTGAAAGACTATATGAGTAAATCCTTATAATTCTGGTGTCATATTCTAGAATATTTTTTTAGGAATGACAAAAATTCGCAAAATGATCTATAATGAACTTTTAGTTTTAAATTTTAATTTTGGATATTGAAGTTTTTTTTCATATAAATTGGACTTATTTTACATTATCCTAATCATTTTAGATTTAGTTATTGTATAAAGACAAGAGGAATAGATAATTATAGTATTGTGGGATCTGTGATCTATAGAAGTTGATTCGAATTCTTCAGGTGTAAAAAATTCATCTTGAACATTCGTTTCCAGGTATTAGGAATGAAGTTAAAATAGATCAAATCACAACTAAAGGATGGTATTGTTATTATGACATGGAAAGTGATCAAGTAAGTTTAATTTCTCAAGTGATTATCTAGATATTAAAGGAATCCCTCGACTCTAGGAAAAGGATTTTAAAAAAATTATATATTAAATTTAATTACAAAGAGATCAGTGGCCTTTTAACCGATCACAAGATTTATGGTTTTCTGATGATTAACTTTCTAATAACCATGTCCTTTATCACTCTTCATCAGAACTTGATGGTTAGATTATTCTTCAATGTTTATATTATCACTTTTCACTAATGTTATCCTATTTGAATGTGTAGTTTTATAGTAACGAATGAATTTACCTTTCCCTCTTATCAAGGGGATGTTTTATTAACCCTATTTCTAATGTGGGTTTCCCAAAAGGTAATTTTCAAGTATCAACCTTTAACTTTCGAAGTGTAATTTCAAATTGTGAGGAAGTAATTTATTTAAGGAGGGGAGAATGTAATACCCCAAGGATTTACAAATAAATTTAATATAGAATGTAATTCACGCAACACTGATTATCTATAAAACCACACTTTTTTAAATTTTTTTGAACAAGATAGTTATAACCTAGCCATTAAACATTGTAATATGAATAGTAATAACTACTATTAAATTTTATTTATAATAATTTCACAAAAATGAAACATATATATAATAAAATATATAATTTTTGGTAAAACAAAAATCATTTTTGAATTTGTAATGTCAAAATTAATTTGGGGTGAATTTTTAGTATTTTTATGAGAAGTTTCATTTTTTGAAGAATAGTGAAAAAATACTACATTATAGTTAAAAACTATGTTTTTAGTTTAAATAATAATTATAATTTAAATTGATTCTTAATGTTAAAATATATCAATTATATATATATATATATCCAATGTAGATCATTGGAATCTTTTCTATATTGAAATTAGATATAAAAACTTATTGAACTTTTGAATGTTCTTTTTTCCCGCCTTCTTGCCACACTTGCAGAATGAGCATTAAACATATTTTTTTTTCTTTTGGGAAATGAATTTCAGAAAACATACATGCAGAATTATAATCAGTAATATGTTTAGAACCTGATAGGATCAACTTAATTTTTTGGTGAAGAGTAACTTGTCCCTTTGTAATAGTAATGCACCCTTATGAATAGTAATATGACCATTGTGAATAGTAAACCGTCCAAATGAATAGTAACCTCACTCATGAATGCATAAATAAAATTTAGGAACATTATAAATGAAAGTATGATATAATTATATAATAGTATATGTAAATGAATATTTTAAAAAAATTAATTAAGTGTTGGTATTTTTATGGGTAATAAATTTTTAATTACAATTTTATAATTAATAAATTGATTTGAAAGATAATTAATTTTCAAAAAATGTATCCATAAATAAATATTTTGTTTCCCTATGATTCATGGATGCTTTAAAGAGACCTTGGTTTATTTTTCAGAGTATTATAAAATTAGCTATAATTTTAAAAATGGTATTTTTTGAGTAAATGGTGATTTTAATTAAAAATTAAAGTTATCATATTTAGAAAATTATTTTCATAAATTGGAGTTTATTTTTTAATTATACTTTTTTTTCTTAGTTCCTTGAAACGTGTATTCTAGTTTTAAGAATAACTACATCCATGCAGTTTCTATTGGATTTATTTATGGAACTGGAAATTTCCAACAGTTCTTTATTCAAAGAGGACCTTCTTTCCAAAGGTAGGCATTCATTAAGTTTGAACTTCATGATACTTAATAACATGCATTCGTTGAGAGGATGGGAGTTCAGACTCATCACACACTTTTGGGGGGGGATTATTGTCTAATTCGGGACTCTCTTTATAATTTATGATATTTTTTGTGAATCCTTATTAATTCACCAAGTATATCATAAGTATCCCTTGGAATTTTCAATCACTTATTTAGCATGTGAAAAGTTTAAAATCATCCTTATGTATTCAAGGTTCTACATTAATGGAGATATCCGTATGTATTCAAGGTTCTCCATCAATGGTATCCTCTCATATATTACCTAGATATTCTTTTAATCATCATTATGATGATACTGGTTTTTTAAGCCACTCAACGGGGCACTTTGGAATTTTTTGCCATACAAGGAGACAAAGGTTTGGTTTAATCTTGGGATCGTGTCAATAAAATGGGCTACCTATGTATCCTTGTGAAAGGAATCAGAACCCTCATAGTTCGATGCCACAGAATGGGACACATCATACCTTTTATGGTCATGTGATAAGAACCTAGTCATACAGTTTAATGTTATGTGGTATGGACATATAAGTGGAAGGTGCTTAGTTAAAACATAGTGTGGGACTTATACTAGAGCAGCCCAAGGAACATGGAAAGGATATGGGTTTCCAAGTAGTATCAGACCATGTTGGCAATATGGCCCAAGGAGAACATGGTTGATTTAAGGTATTGGGGTTGGAACTCAAGGAGGCTTCCTAAAGATCCCATATAGATGGGAATCAAAGCCTATGTAGTTCAATAAGTCTCATAGGATATTATAGTCCTTTGAGAGAAATGAGTTTGGACTTACTTCCAGAAAATAATGCCTTGGTGATTTTGGGGGTTTAATTTGGGGCTTATTACAAAGGAGGATGCCCAAATTAAGGGATTTAGGGTTAGATTCCTGAAGAGGATATCCAGTGAGCTCGGGCCCTAAGAAGACTTCCTACGTATCCCAATTATGGTGGGAATCAGATTTCTCGTAGTTCATTCATAGGAGTGATTGTGTGAATGTTGTAATCATCACAAATCTCTAAGACCATGTGAGTCATGCTTGGTGTGAGAAACAAGAGGATGTGAAATATTCAACAATGACACTTCAAACCTTTCCTCCTCTACTAGTGGAAGAGGACACGTCAATCGTGGAAGAGGGAGAGGTGACGAGCCTTCACTGTGTTCTCTTCACATTGGACAAGGGTCCAATGGATGAAAAAAGGTATGAAGGTTAGGGGCTTACACCAGGATGGTTTCCCATGATGACAAATCTCAACGCGAGAGGCAAAGGGAAATGAAGATCTATGTACCCATCTCTCCTATGGTCTTTGGCACCAAAAATGAGAGGAGGATAAATGATGCTACCTACTACAATGAAATTTAGGGGCTTACACCAGGATGGTTTCCCTAAAATTGACCCTAGTAGGGGAGGAGGACTTTTCTTTTGCTTTCATGGAAAAAAAGTGTGAATTGTACCTTCCCTACCAGTGACCTAAGGTTCCGAGTCTTAGAGACCAAAAGGGGAGGACATAACCAAAACACTACCTCCAAAACGGGAACTTCCCAACATTGTTCCTATGAGAAAGGTCCATGTGACTCTAGATATACAAACCCATAGACATTCCATGTATCTTAACTCCCTCGTGAATAAAATGTGGGAGAACTCTGACTATGGATATAAAAACCCAAATAGAATACCCACTAATGTGCCTTTCCCAAAGTTTTGATAAGTTAGGAGGTTTTGGTGGAGGCTTCAACTTAGTCCCTTTCTGATAAGGGAACCAAGGAAAGAGATACCCTATTAGGAATGGCTTCAAAGAGGGTACTTGATTTGGTATGTAAGCTTTATACCAAGCTCTACCGTATAGGTGCCTCGTTCAAGTTTGTCGTGTAGGTACCTCACGTTGATGTACCACGCAGCTGTACCACGCAACTATGCTGCACAGGTGTGATGCGCAGGTATGCCACACAAGTGCGGCGCACAGGTATTTCGCGCGGGTGTGGCGCGTAGGTATGCCGCACAGGTGTGGCGTGAAGGTATTCCATGCAGGTATGCCTCGCAGGTGTGTGATGAATGAAGAATTTATTTCACATAGGATAACCAAAACTATGTAAAAAAATTGTGAAAATACATTAAAAGCATTATTACCCCATTTAATTATCTATTATCTCATTCTTTAGAGAGCTACCTAAGACAATTTGAGTGATCTTGGAGAAATAGCTACACAATGGGAGCTTCTAAGAATCTTTCAACTTTTGCAGTCATTGAAATGGGGAGCCCAAGGGTCCTATTTATAGGCATGAAGGGGACTTGGTTGAAGGGAAGTTTTCTACGGAGGTCCTCCACGTAGGTCCTCCATGTAAGTATTCCTCTTAGGGGTGTAGAAATTATATTTTCACGTAGGTCATCGGCGTAGGTCCTTCGCATAGGTCTTCCGCTTAGGTCCCTTTGTAAAATTTATCCATCTTCTGAGTTCCATAACTCTTGATATGTATGTCTGTTTGGGCTCCATGACCAATCAAATCGAAGGTATTAAAGAGATATACACTTCTTGAGATGTTAAATACACCATGTCTTCTTGTAATAAACTAAGAAATTTAATTTAATGTGTTGACACTTTTCCATCATCGATCTTGTAAATCCACTACCTACTCTTGGATGGGGTAATCATTCCACTTATCCATCGGTATGGAGTAGTATTTTGGAAAATAGAAACCTAGAATGCATATTCTTTCTTCATTGTGAAAACATCTTTACTCATACTTGAAATTTTATTGTCTATGTGAGAATCATATCTTCACTCTATTGAAAATTGCATGCAACACATTTCATGGTGTCAACAAAACCCACCTTAGAATTTGGTTCGTTTGGAACAAAATGAATCTTGTTCTAAGGTAAAATTAAGTCACTTTGACGCATTCCAATGTCATTTGGTTATATTTGGAGCTATGTCAAGTTTGGAAGGATACTCAAATTTTTTCCTAAGCCATGGGTCCTAGCAAGTGTAGTTTTACTATTGCTAGGTTCATATGGACAACCCTGCATAATTTGTGTCTTTTGAATTTTATTTCCCAATATTACCTAAAACATACAAAAATGTACATTTAGTGAGCTGGGATTTGACTTTTGTTCATAGTTCCCTTTTTGGGATCTCAATCTAGTGAGTAATAAGTCTTTTGTTGTTGGATGTTTGGAGTCATGGATGTTGGACTATAATGGGCGAATATTTAGGGTCGAATAACTTTGACCATAAATTTTGAAATTAGTTCCTAAACAAGACTATGCAGCTAATAATTTCTTTAATATTTTTTAAATATTTCCAAAGGGAATCTTGATGCATGATTTGTATGGCCACCAAATTTAAAACTTGTATCAACATAAGGGGAGTCTCTTCCATGAACAAAGTTACCATTATTTGACAAACCCATTATGGGGGATATGTTATACAGGGCAAACTGGGGTATATGCTGCATAGCCAAATCGTGGCATCTTTTGTCTAACAGGATCATTACGTAGGCAACTTATGCAAGGCCACCTAAGGGAACATACTATATAGTTAAGCAAAAGAGCTCTTAGTAATCAAACATTTTACTACTAATAGATAGGGAAAAAAATTGGGTGACTCAAGACCAAAGTGTGTTGTTTTTTCAAGGAAAGTAATTTTAAGAATGAAAGGCCTACTTTATAGCGACATATTTCATGAATAGTAAAACCATTTATATACAAATTTGGTGTATGAGGAATGGTTAAAAATTTTCATAAAGAGGAATTTCTGATATCATATTGTGCAGTTTTAATTCATGCAGTAAAGATATTTTTACTATGTAGTTTTAAGTCATGCAGTGAGGAAATTTTGTACTGTGCAGTTCTAAGTCATGCACTGAGGACATTATACTGTGCAGTTTTAAGTCATGTAGAGAGGAAATTATGTGGCTTTTATTTAAGGTCTTTATCTCTGACCAAAGGTATGAGACTCCTACCAATTTCTTGATAATTTGTTTATAAATATACTACCATGTCCAGGTATGAAATGGAAAATCGTAAACTATAATTTAAGAATTTCTGAATCCAAAGGATGATATGGTAAAAGGGCTAAAGGCATTAGAGGAAGTATTTTCCAAAAACTAAGTTACCATTATTTGACAAACCTGTTATGGGGGCTGTGTTATGCAGGGCCAACTAGGGCATATGCTACATAGCCAAATAGTGGAATCTTTTGGTTGACCATCCTTGTATGTAGGAAACTTATACAAGGCCACCTAAGGGCACATAATAAATAGTCAAGAAAAAGAGTTATTTGAAGTTTGACATTCTATTGATAAAAGATGAAGAAAGCTTATGGAGACTCAGATTTTACAAATAAAGGAGTTTGGTTTATGGGGAAAGGTATTAGAATATGGAGAGGGTATTTCCAACCAATATTTCCAAATACTCGAAGGAATAGGACTCCTGCGATGGTCTGACCCAAATGTAGGAGTTATGGTGTTTGTAGTTTTAGGTCATACAATTAGGACCAGAAATGGAAACAGTATATGATATGTGGTCAAGTGATTCCAAGGTTATTTCATATTGCCTTGAACACATGGTAAGGGAAATGTGTAAACTATGGTCTTGAAAATTTTTATATTGGGAGAAAGATAATGGGAAAAGAATACATGAATGACTGTTTTAAAATAAATATTCATGTATATTGTCATCAAATTTTTAAGGGGAAAAAATAGTCTAACTAAGAATGAAGTTAAAATTACTTGAAAAACCCGGTATGGGGGCTGTATTATGCAGGGATAACTAGGGAATATGTTTCATAGTCAAATAACAGAATCTTTTGACTAACAGGACCACTATGTAGGCAACTTATACAAGGCCACTTAAGGGCACGTGCTGCATAGTCCAGAAAAAGAGTTATCAGGTATTGGAAACTCTATCACCGAAAAAAGTAAGAAAGATTATAAATATCTAGAAATATTTAAGATTAAGAGTGTAAAATATAGAAGGGGTTATTCCCAATGCACATAAGAAATATTTGAATCAATATTGGCCATGAGTTTGACGTCCTTTACATAGATCTGATTCATATGTAAAACAAACACTTTATTTGTTTCTCTTTGAATTGATATTGTGATGTGAAGTTTAAAGTATTTCAACTAGGACTTTGTACTTATTCATTTTTAAGTAATACAATGAGGACATTCTTCAATGAAAATGTAAGTCATGCAGTGAGAATATTCTACTATGCAGTTTTAAGTCATGCAGTGAGGACATGGTGTATCAATGTGAAAATAAAGACTTCTTGAAGTTGGACTAAGGGATAAAACCCAAGTGTCACTATATGTCTTACTAAGGGAAAGAATCAAGTCATTCATAGTTCTTAAAACATTCTGTATGCAGGTTTGATTCTTATTTAAGGAATAAAGGGGGTTTTGTACAGATGGGCCTAAGATTGGAGATCTAGGCTTCTCTACGTATCTCATTGAAAATGAGAATCAACCCATACATAATTCTTGAAACAATCATCCCTCATTCCAATTGAGTTTTACATGAAGAATGGGGGGTTTTACACGTTCTGAGAGAATAATTAATCTTAAGACATAAAATGGTATAAGGACCAATCATTTATCTTAATGAAACACTCTATATAAATATGATTTATATACAGGAGGAGAAAAGAAAATTAGAAGATATTCTGACTACGATTGGGCCCAAATTTGGAGATTTAGGCGTCTCTACGTATCTCATTGAAAATTAGAATCAATCCATACGTAGTTCATGAAACAAGGTTCTTATTCAGATCTGACTCAGGCATAAAAAATAGAGGGACTCATGTACCACTAAGAAGTAACAATTATGTCAATGATTTTTTCTTATGGAAGATCCTAACGTCCAATATAGAAGACGTTAACCATAAAATTTAAGTCATGTAACAAGGAAAAATGATTTCATATAGTTTAACATCGTGCGATAAAGACAAAGATGCTATGCATTTTAACCACATGCAGCATGGATGCAAATGGTTTTTATTCAGTTTAGTGTCTTTCCAGTAGGACTTTGTACTATGCAGTTTTCAGTCTTGCAACTAGGACCATATCATATGTGCAATTACACAAAGTATTTCTTCAAAAATATCACTTTGGTTGGATTTTTAATGAGTTCTCCATCCATTGAGATTAAGGCATAAGCTCCATTTGAGTAGACATTATGTATAGAATAAGGTCCTTCCCACTTTGGATCAATATTTGGAGGTTTATTTCCTGGTATCATTGGAGTCCTAAGGATCAATACCAATTCTCCTTGAATAAATGAATAGAGGTGGAATTTATTATTAAAAACTCGCGTTATTCTGTTCTGGTAGACTTCCATGTGATTCAAAGTATGAAATCTTTTTTTGACTAACAGTTCTAGCTCATCAAACCATTTTTGAGACCTCTCATCTGTAGAAAACTGATCATAGATTGAAACTCTAAGTGAAGGAAATTTCATTTCAATTGGAAAAACTGCTTCTGTTCTATATACCAATGAATAAGGAGTTACTTGGGTGGTAGTACGGGTGGTGGTCTGATAAGCCCATAAATCATTCAAAATTTTATCAGCCCATGATTTCTTATCTTTATCCACCATCTTCTAGGGTATATTTGATAGGTTCATATTGAAGTCCTATATCTTTACATTGTCTACTTCATGATAGAGATATGAATGGTTGGATTTAATATTATGTTCATGATATAACATTTTTACCTCAGCAGAACAAAAAATGGTGACATTTTCATCAAAATATTATGAGGGGCACCAAATATGGTGATGATATTATTTCTGAAAAAACTAACAATGATTTTGGCTCATAATTATTTAAGAGGTATTGCCTCAGCCCATTTAGAGAATAAGTCAGTAGCAGTAAGGATATACATGAACTGCTTAGTTGTGGCTGTAGGATAAGGCCCTACTACATCCATTCCCCATGTGACAAATGGCCATGAGTATTTAGTTTTATGTAGCAACACTGGGGGTTGATGAATGAAGTTGGAATGCACTTGGTAGGGATGAAATTTCTTAGTGAAATCTGTGCAATCCCATATCATAGAAGGCCAAAAGTATCCAAGCTTTCGGGTGTGATCGGAGAGTATGTGCCCAGACTGGTGGGTACCCCTAGCTCCTGAATGTACTTCTTTCATGACAGTTCCAGTCTCTTCTCAATCAATACATCTAAAGAGAATTCTATCGAAGCCTCATTTATAAAGGATCTTCTGATGGTTTGGACTATCATAAAGAGTAAAATTGGTTGCTCATCACCGAATCTATTCCCCTTCAACATTATTTAGTGGAAGTAATCCATTTGAATATATTCCATGATGGATGTTCTCCATCCTGTGGTATGACCATATGGCTCAGAAATAGGGCTAATTTCATTAATTTCCTCCATTTTTGTTTGAACTAAAGGTAAGATCACACGACGATGGGCTATGTTGATGACTGTCTAATCCTGATATGGTTCTGCCAAAGTTGTAGTTCCATTATCCAGTGCATCATCTTGGGTATTTTGTGATCACGATACATAAGACAGTGTCAGATCTGAGGGAAATTCGGCCATTAACCCTCTAACATAATCACACAAAGGAATTAACTCTTATTTTCTGATATAATATTCCCCATTAATTTTCTTGATTACCAATTATGAATCACCTTTTATTTCAAATGATTCACTTGCACCTAAAGGATGAATTCTAAACCTGTGATAAGAGATTAATATTCTAACTCATTTTGGGTACCACCTTTCATCAATAAGAAGGAATAAGGCAACATTGTTTTTTCTTGGGAAATGAGGAAAATTCCAAAACCAGCTTTGTTGAGTTTAGAATTTTCCATTCTCTTCCCTATTGGACTTTTGGAAGCACCATCAAAGTACATTTTCCATGTTTCGGAATTATCCTGAATAGAGAAGACTTATTCATCAGGAAGTTTAGTATTTAATGATGTATCTTTCGCATCTGGATGCTCAGCAAGGAAGTCATCCAGAGCATGGCCTTTTATTTCCTTCTGAGGTACAAATTGTATATCGAACTGTTGCAGAATAACCGCCCACCGTGCCAGATGCCTTGTAAGAATAGTACGACTGAGGATAAATTTGAGTAGGTTACTATGAGATACCAATTGAATATCATGATGTTTCGGGTAGTGTCTCGATTTCTGAACTGTAAAGATTAATGCCAAACAGCACTTTTCAATACTTGAATACCGAGTTTATACATCAAGAATAGTTATACTGAGATAGTAAAGACTATTTTCATTCCCAGTATCATTCTTTTGGGCAAGGATGGCACCCAGTGATCGCTCTAAATCTATCACATAGAGGATAAGTGGTCTTCCTTCAATAGGAGGCATTAATACCGGTGGACTCAGGAGATATTTCTTGAAGGTATCAAATGATTCTTGGCAGTCTTCATTTCATTGATAGGTGACTCCCTTCTTCATCACTACTAGAAAAATAGGTATTTGCGACGGGTCATTTGCGACGGGATCCCGTCGCAAATGGCTTTTTGCAACGGGGGCCCGTCGCAAATGGCCTATTGCTGAAAACGGCGTCGCAACAACACTTATTTACGACGGGCCCGTCGCTAATGCCTTTTTTTGCGACGGGTATTCTTCCCGTCGCAAATAGTACTCCGTATATTTGTAAAAAACTTTTAAAATAGTTTTTTCGATGGGTCCCGTCGCAAATACCTGTTGCGACGGACCCGTCGCAAAAACTATTTTTAAAAAAAATAAAAAACTATTAATAAATTATTTTAATGCATATAATAATAATACTATTTACAATGGGCATAGTATCCCGTCGCAAATACTATAAAAAAAATAAAAAAATAAATTATTAATAAATTATTTTAATTAATATAATAATAATCCAATTATAATTCAAAAATAAAAAATAATAAAATATTAATAAATGATTTTAATTAATATACTAATAGAATTATAATTCACAAATAAAAATAATAAATTATTTTAATTAATATAATAATAATAGAATTATAATTCAAAATAAAAAATAATAGAATATTAATAAATGATTTAATTAATATAATAATATTAGAATTATAATTCATAAATAAAAAAAATATTAATAAGTTATTTTAATTAATATAAAAATAATAGAATTATTTTACATTCAAATATTAAAATAATTCAAGTATTACAAAAAAATATAATTAAATTATAATATTATAAAATTTTAATATATATATAAAATTTAATATTATAAAATATAAATAATATTATTATTCATATTAATATTGTTATTTAAAAATATAATATTATTAATATTTTATAATGAGACAGAAACTATGAATAGAAAAAAAATCGTATTTTGATTTCACAAATTTTATAATATAAATACAAACTCTAATCTGAAGGAGGGGGGGAGGTGGGGGATCTGCAGATGGTGGTGGAAGAAACTCCATCCCTAAAGCATGAGTGAGTCGGCGCATGTACTCCATCTTCTCCTGATGCTGCTGCTGCCACCGACTCGTCTGCTCCTCGTACAGCTGTTGCTGGCGTCGACGCTCCTCCTCATGCTGCTGACGCATCTTCTCCTGCTCCTGTCAGAGACTCTCTATCAGTGCAGTCTGAGATCACAACTGATCCTCATACTGTGTAGTAGAAGAAGATGCATGATCTCCTCTCGAGCTGGACGCCGACATCGTAGCACTGCCATAATAATCTCCGGGAGTCAGTCGAGAGCCGATACCAACTACCCGGCCCTTCTTGAAGGCATACTGGGTGGCATGCATCCATGTCGCCTCATCAAACTGATGGCCAGTGGTCTGATCTGATGACTCGGCCTGACTCTCAGGTCGGGCCTGTGACGCTGAGGCCTCATATGACTCCTGTAGTTGCAATTTAAAATTAAAATTGTGAATATATTATATGCAGTTAATTTTTAAACTTGAAAACAAATAATACTGACCACGATGTGATGCTGACGATCACCTCTGAGTTCCCCAGTAGCAGGATCACTATATATCCTCCGATATACTTCGTACTCCGTAATATCGGGGTGCTCGATAGCCTATAAGAATAAAAAATAAATTGTTAATATTTATAGTTATATAAAATATTTATAAATAATGTACGTACCAGATGCTGTCTATGAGTACTGAAAGAACGACTCCCAGCTCGATGAGTCACCTCCTGTCTCCCCCGATTCTGCCTCCCCACCGATGATCTCCTCTGAAAGGCACCACTCAACCAGTGCGCACATAATCCATCCCATACATGGGATGAAATGTACTCTGGTCGGTGTGCTCTACATGACTCGTCAAAATCTGACACTCCTGCTTTCTTCATGGCAGATTTTCTTAAATTGTGCAAAAACTGACGAAGGCGATCACGCATGGCCACCTCCCATGCCTCGTGGATGGCGTCACGCATGGTATCCTCGATCGGATACCATAAACCCTACAAATAAATCAAAATATCAAGTTAGAAATGAAATAATTTTCAAAATAAAAATTATTTATTTACGTATGTACCAACCAATGGCCGAACATGGCCTGCTGCACATCAATGGGAATCTGCTCCCATGTGGTCCACGGCTGAGAGAAATAGTTGCGCAAAATAGCGCTGCCCTGTCCGACTGCTATATGCGGAAAACTGTAAAAATAATAAACATTTATTATGTGAATAGATTAATGAAATCTTAGTCAAATCCACAGGTTATCACACAGGTTATCACACCTCCGTGTGCGTGGATCAAACCCAAGACGTGGACATCGCTCTGGGACAGGGTCAGGAATCATCAATCATGCAAGACCGCGCCCCCTCCGCGTACTCCCTGGAGCGCCTGCAGGCTGAGGGTCATCTGCCAGCAACTCATCCGCATCGAAAGGCAGGTCATCATCCGCCAACTCACGAAATGTGGCATCGTCCATCTGAAACAGAAAATGTTAATGTTAGCAAATAATTGATAATTACTATTATATATACATATATACATATTATGATTGTATATAAATACCATGGAATTCTATCAGTGTTCATCTTCATCATCATCTTCATATATGTCAATGTCATCTTCATATTCCTCCTCAACATCATTGATATCCATTCGAGTTACAGTTGCTTCATCTCTTACCATTTCAAATTAATATGTGACATCATTAAAATCATCGTCATCACCGACTCTTAAATGTGGGGTGTCGTCATCGATACTCATGTCTCTTTGTAAAAAAGATTGATTTTGAGTACTCTCTTGAAAAACTTCAATTCTTTGCACATCAGTGAAAGCACATTCACTTTGACTAAACTGATTATCTCAAATTTTGATTTTTATTACACTCCACCAATCAGTCAAGTCTCTTGATGTAGCACAGTACTTTGTATAATAAACTTGATATGCCTATTGAGCCAATAAGAATGGTTCATTTACTGTGAGAACACTTTTACATTTAATATCGATGATTCCATGAGTTGGATGAACACGCACGCCTCTCTCTGTATCCAACCACCGACATTTGAACATGGTTATGTAATGTTGTCCAAGATAACAGAGTTCAATGATTTCATCAAGTATGCCATAAAAGTCAACTTCATTTTCTCGATGATGAGATCCTCTCAAGCTAACTCCATTGTTCATTGTTTTTTTCGATTCCCCATATGCATGTGTGTGGAATCGAAATCCATTCACCGCATATGCATTATAAGTTTTAACAAGTTTGGAAGGTGGGTTACTCAATACACACAGCCGTTTGTCAATTTTATCAGCATGTCGAGACACCTGAAAATTTGTGAAATAATTATCAATATAGTAAACTATACATTGAATGAGTTGCTAAAAGATAAAGAATTTATGTTACCAGTTTTTGAAACCACTGAGAGAAATTTTTCAGTCGACATTCTTCGAGAGCAGCTGCTGTAATTTGTGGAATTTTTTTCTTGATATGATTATCATACAACCTATAAAAACCAAAGTTATTTACTGTAACATAAATGATAGAATAAGTGATATAAACACTTACAGTACAACTGATGTCATCTCTTCACAGTTGAGCAGAACATACGTATGAGCTCTATGATGTTCATCATCTGAAATCCAGCTTTCATAAACTCCACCAAAACCAAGCTCTGACTGGTTGAAAACAGATAATTGATTGTCGATTTCATCAATATTCCTCCCGTTCCGTCCCATTGGGTTTTGTTTTTAAGGATACTCAGATTCAAAATAATGGGAGCAGAAAAAAGATATTTCCTATTGCAAATAAGCTTCTGCAATAGATCCTTCAACAGATGCTTTATTATGTACTTTTCTTTTCAATTTTTGCATGCATCTTTCAAATGGGTACATCCATCGAAACTATACTGGACCTCCACATTTGGATTCATATGGAAAATGTAACATCAAATGTTCCATTGAGTCGAACAAAGACGGCGGAAATATTTTTTCCAGTTTACATATAATTACAACAACATCTTTTTCAAGTTTTACTAGAGCATCATAATCTGCCGTAGCTGCACAAATTTCCCAAAAAAAATGAGACATGTCTGTTATGGAATCCCAAATTACAGAATTCAACAGACCTCTTAATCCAATGGGTAGAAGTCTCTCCATTATAACATGACAATCATGACTTTTTAATCCAGTAATATGACCATTCTTTACACATCTACCCAAATTGGAAGCACAGCCATCTGGAAGTCTCAAATCTGCAATCCACTGACAAAATAATAAACGGTTTTCTTTAGACAGTGTATAAGCTGCTTTTGGTTTCAGTAACCTTTCTGTTCTGACATTCTCAAATAGATCCAATTCTGGACGCCTGCAAATTTGGGCAAGATCTAAACGTGCATTTACATTGTCTTTTCTCTTTCCTGGCATATCCAAAACTATATGAAACAAATTATCAAAACAGTTCTTCTCAATATGAATGACATCTAACATGTGTCGGGCCAAAAAATCAGACCAATATGGTAAATCCCAAAATATGCTACGTTTAATCCAATTGTGTTCTTTCCCAAAACCAGAAATTTTCTGTTGGTTTATCGTGGGACCAAAAGTGATGGGAGGTAATGAAAATACAACTGATTTTAACTCCGAACCTGATAGCATTTTTGGAGGTTCATCCCTTTCAACTGTTCCTTTTCTGAAATGAGATCTGTTTCTGCGAAAAGGATGATCAGCTGGAAGAAATCTGCGATGACAGTAAAAATAACAAGGTTTCTTTCCATGAATGAGCATAAATGCTTTGTTCTCTCCCATATAGTAAGGACATGATTTCTGACCATGTGTACTCCAGCCAGATAACATCCCATAAGCCGGTAAGTCACTTATTGTCCACATCAATGCTGCTCTCAGTATGAAATTCTGTTTCGTTGCAACATCATATGTACTGACACCAGTACTCCACAATAAATTTAATTCATCAATCAATGGTTTCAAATAAGCATCAATATTTTTCTTCAGATGTCCTGGAATTAGTAAAGTCAAAAAGATATATGGCTCCTTCATCAACATCCATGGAGGTAAATTGTACGGAGTTAAAAAAAACAGGCCAACATGAATATTGACTACCATAAGATCCAAACGGACAGAAACCATTAGTGGAAAGGCCCAGTCGAACATTTCTAGCTTCTAAAGCAAAGGATGGATGCACTCTATCAAAATGTTTCCATGAATCACCATCGTCTGGATGATTCAAGCTTTTATCGGTTGAAATATTCTCTTTATTCCATAACATCATTGTCGCTGTATTCTTAGACATGAATAAATGCTGAAGTCTGGATGTAAGCGGAAAATATCTCAACTGTTTTACAGGAATCAAACCAGACTTCTCGTGTTGTCCTTCTTTATATCTCAGTTTCCCACATGTGGGACAAATATCCAACGACTCATTTTCCCCAGAATATAAAATGCAGTCATTTGAACATGCATGAATCTTCTGACAAGTAAGTCCCAAATTTCGAACCAGCCTCTTACTCTCATAGTAATTTGCAGGTAAAACATTTCCTTCGGGTAACAGTGTTTTAAGAAAAGAAAATATCTGTTCAAAACATGTGTTTGACATTCCGTTATCTGATTTGATAGCCATAAATTTTGCAACTGCTTCTAATTTGCTCATCTTGCAGCCAGGATATAATGCATCCTTAGCAGACTTCAACAACTCATAAAATTCAGACCGTGCCAACTCAGGATTTGAAGCTATATCAGTCGGAGTTTCTGTATGTTGAACAGATGAACTTGCAACATCATGTACTAAATCTTGAAACCGGGATGGATCCGGAATCAAGTTGGTATCACCTGATCTGGAACTGCGTTCACCGTGTTGATACCAAAAAACATAATCTGGTTGAAAACCAAAACGCAAGAGATGTTCTCCCACTTTTTCAAACGTGTCAAATGTTCTCAATGCACATTTTCTGCAAGGGCATTTTATTTTGCCTTCTGAAACAAATTCTGGATTTGATGCCGCAAATGATAAAAAAGTCTCCACACCCTCTACATATACTGGATTTAAACCAGAACCGTTTGGATTTCTACGTTGATTTATCCATATGCGGTCACCTAATAATGATTGTTGATGACCTCGTTGTTCCATATTTCTCTATAAAATATAAAAGCATTACTGGTTTTGAATAATTTGTTAGAAAAAACACTCAAGCTAGGATAATTATAGTGTTTAGATCATACACGACTGACACAAACTTTTTATTCAGATAGACCTAAAAATTGACCCTTTAAGAATTAAATATGTTGAGAATAAAGCAAAACATGTTACAAATATTGATAATTTTAATATTATATAAATTTTTTATTATTTTCATAGTACTAATATTATTGGTAATTAATACTAATTATTGGTAATTATTACTAATTATTGGTAATTATTGGTAATTATTGGTAATTATTGGTAATTATTACTAATTATTGGTAATTACTACTAATTATTGGTAATTATTACTAATTATTGTTAATTAATACTAATTATTGGTAATTATTACTAATTATTAGTAATTATTGTTAATTAATACTAATTATTGGTAATTATTGGAAATTATTGGTAATTATTGGTAATTATTACTAATTATTGGTAATTATTACTAATTATTGTTAATTATTACTAATTATTGTTAATTATTATTAATTATTGTTAATTATTGCTAATTATTGTTAATTATTACTAATTATTGTTAATTATTAAGAATTATTGGTAATTATTGGTAATTATTACTAATTATTACTAATTATTACTAATTATTGGTAATTATTACTAATTATTCGTAATTATTATTAATTATTACTAATTATTCCTAATTATTATTAATTATTACTAATTATTGGTAATTAGTACTAATTATTGGTAATTAGTACTAATTATTGGTAATTAGTACTAATTATTACTAATTATTACTAGTTATTACCAATTATTGGTAATTATTGGTAATTAATACTAATTATTGGTAATCATTACTAATTATTGGTAATTATTGGTAATTATTGGTAATTATTTGTAATTATTACTAATTATTGATAATTATTACTAATTATTGGTAATTATTAGTAATTATTACTAATTATTACTAATTATTACTAATTATTACTAATTATTGATAATTATTACTAATTATTGGTAATTATTGCTAATTATTACTAATTATTACTAATTATTGGTAATTATTACTAATTATTACCAATTATTGGTAATTATTGGTAATTAATACTAATTATTGGTAATTATTACTAATTATTGGTAATTATTGGTAATTATTGGTAATTATTGGTAATTATTGGTAATTATTACTAAGTATTGGTAATTATTACTAATTATTGATAATTATTACTAATTATTGTTAATTATTACGAATTATTGGTACTTATTACTAATTATTACTAATTATTACTAATTATTACTAATTATTACTAATTATTACTAATTATTACTAATTATTGGTAATTATTACTATTTATTGGTAATTATTAGTAATTATTACTAATTATTCCTAATTATTGTTAATTATTACTAATTATTCCTAATTATTGTTAATTATTACTAATTATTGGTAATTAGTACTAATTATTGGTAATTATTACTAATTATTACTAATTATTGGTAGTTATTACTAATTATTGGTATTTATTACTAATTATTGGTAATTATTACTAATTATTGGTAATTATTACTAATTATTGGTAATTATTACTAATTATTGGTAATTATTACTAATTATTCCTAATTATTACTAATTATTACTAATTATTACTAATTATTGGTAATTATTACTAATTATTGGTAATTATTACTAATTATTGGTAATTATTACTAATTATTGGTAATTATTACTAATTATTACTAATTATTACTAATTATTACTAATTATTACCAATTATTACTAATTATTACCAATTATTGGTAATTATTGGTAATTAATACTAATTATTGGTAATTATTACTAATTATTGGTAATTATTACTAATTATTGGTAATTATTACTAATTATTGGTAATTATTACTAATTATTGGTAATTATTGGTAATTATTGGTAATTATTGGTAATTATTACTAATTATTGATAATTATTACTAATTATTGTTAATTATTACTAATTATTGTTAATTATTACTAATTATTGGTAATTATTACTAATTATTACTAATTATTACTAATTATTACTAATTATTACTAATTATTGGTAATTATTACTAATTATTGGTAATTATTACTAATTATTGGTAATTATTACTAATTATTTGTAATTATTCCTAATTATTGTTAATTATTAATAATTATTGGTAATTAGTACTAATTATTACTAATTATTACTAATTATTGATAATTATTACTAATTATTGGTAATTATTACTAATTATTACTAATTATCACTAATTATTGGTAATTATTACTAATTATTACTAATTATTCGTAATTATTGGTAATTATTGGTAATTATTACTAATTATTCCGAATTATTCCTAATTATTACTAATTATTACTAATTATTACTAATTATTACTAATTATTACTAATTATTGGTAATTATTGGTAATTAATGGTAATTATTGGTAATTATTCCTAATTATTACAAATTAGTGGTAATTATTAGTAATTATTACTAATTATTTCTAATTATTGTTAATTATTACTAATTATTGGTAATTAGTACTAATTATTGGTAATTATTACTAATTATTACTAATTATTGGTAGTTATTACTAATTATTGGTAGTTATTACTAATTATTGGTATTTATTACTAATTATTGGTAATTATTACTAATTATTAGTAATTATTACTAATTATTGGTAATTATTACTAATTATTGGTAATTATTACTAATTATTGGTAATTATTACTAATTATTGGTAATTATTACTAATTATTGGTAATTATTCCTAATTATTGATAATTATTGGTAATTGTTCCTAATTATTAGTAATTAAATGAATAATTAGGAATAATTACCAATAATTACGAATAATAACATTATTAGTATATTTTATTATTAATATTAAAATAATATAATTTTCTAATTTATATACAATTCTCCTTTCATCTCTGTGTTTTCTATCTCCACATACAAATAATACATGTGGAGACAGCAAACACACAGATGAAAAGAGAATTGTATATATATAAAAAATTATATTATTTTAATATTAATAATAAAATATACTAATAATGTAATAATGTTATTATTCCTAATTATTGGTATTTATTACTAATTATTAATATTTATTCTTAATTATTAAAAATTATTACTAATTATTCCTAATTACCATTAACTATGAACAATACTAATAATTTAAATTTATTAAGTAACAAAACAATGTAAACATAATTAAATTACAACTAATTAAGAATAATTAAAACTAATAAAAAATTAAAAATAAATATTAAATTAAAATGAACATAAATACCTTGAAAATTGATCTGCTCTGATCGTTCTTCAAAACTTTAATATCAACTCCGGAGAAAAAAATTAAACTTGAAAAAAACTGAACTTTAGAAATAAAACTTTGAGAGAAGAAGAAGATGAAGTTTGAAAATGATTTGAAAAAAACGGATGGGGGTATTTATAGGTTAGATTATTTGCGATGGGTCCATTTGCGACGGAAATCCCGTCGCAAATAGTATTATTTGTGACTGTACCCGTCGCAAATACCTTAGCCATCATTTATTACGGTCAACGGTTAAATAGTTATTTGCGACGGGTCCTGTCGCAAATAACCACCTGCCGACATACTATTTGCGACGGGGCAATATTCCCGTCGCAAATACCTTTTACCGCCGCCGGTTATTTGCGACGGGAATATTCCCCCGTCGCAAATATGTTTCCCGCGAGTTCTTTTGCGACGGGGAAAGCAATCCCGTCGCAAAAGACTACTTATTTGTGACGGGCAAATACCCCCGTCGCAAATAAGTTTTAAACGGGGCTATTTGCGACGGGATTTATTCCCGTCGCAAATACCCATTTTTCCCGTAGTGCATTAATCTGGTGAAGGGAAAACACTTGCCTTCCAAATTGGCGATAAAGAGCCGAATGTAGGACAAGTTTCCTTGTAGTCCTCTTAATTCTTTCAAATTTTGGGTGGGTGACATACCAAGTATTGATTTTTTTTTTCAGGATCAACTTCAATACCACGATGGCATACAACGAAGCCAAGGAACTTTCCTGAGGTTACCCCGAAATAAAATTTCAAGGGGTTCATCTTCAAACTGTGTTGCTGAAGTTTATTAAATGTAATCTTCAAATCATCCAAGTGATTGGAACGTTGTCTGGATTTGAACACCAAATAATCCACATAAAATTCAACAAATTTCCCTAAGAAGGGGTTGAAGATATGATGCATGGAACGTTGATATGTTTCCCCTGCATTCTTTAATCCAAAGGCAATTTCCCTATATAAAAATGCACCTTGAGGGGCTCTAAAGGCTATTGATTCTTCATCTTCTGGGGCCATATGGATTTTATTATACCCAGAGTAACCATCCATGAAAGAAAGAGCTTCATGTCCAGCTATTGCATCAATTAGAAGCTCTGTAATCAGAACTAGAAAATCATCTTTAGGAAAATTCCAGTTAAGATCTCTGAAATCAATGAAAACTCTGATTTTTCCATTCTTCTTTTTCACTAGGTTGATATTGGAAATCCATTTGGGATATTGAACTTCTCTGAAAAATTTAGCCTTTATAATCTTATCAACATCAACTTCAATTTTAGAGGCATAAGTTGGGTGTGTTATTCTTCCTACCTGCTTGAATCTGTGGTGTTCTTATGGAAGACCCAAATGATGGGTGGATACATCGGGATTAAGACCTGGAATTTCAGTATAATTCCAGGAAAATATATCTCAATGTTTCTTTAGAAATTAAGTATACACATCTTTTTATTTAGAGTACATGGTCGCACTAATTAGAGTGGGCGTGGTTCTTCTTCTGTACCGAGATTTATTTCTATGAGCTCATCCAAAATGGTAAAGACACCTTCCTCAAATGATGGAGGAGAATCCCTAAGAAATTCCTCCTCTTCTTCATTACATGTTAACTATTCTATTTCTACTTGTATAGTAGATGATGAAGAAAAACTTCCAGAGTTAAGGGAGGAGTTGGTATTTGAACATCCTGAAGAAGAGGCCATCATATCTGACCCTACTAATGATGAAGGATCTTCCTGTGGTAGTAAATAGGATATGGGGGATTGGGAATCAACATATTTTTCTTAATCTAACATTGCTACAATTTTAAATACTCCAATTGACAAAGTATAGGCTTGTTTTAATTAAGTGGATGAAATAAAGGCATCTTCATTTAAGATTCCATCACTTCTTGGTGGATCAACAGTTTCTCCCATGTTGTCAGGATCAGTTGCCGTAATTGACATTATGGAAGTTACTGGATGAGTTTATGGATCTGGTTTTACCTTTTCAATTTGATTAATAGGTAACACATAATCTATACTCAAATGTATAAATGGGTTTGTTGGGATCTTTTCCAATCCATTCAGAGCATTAACTCTGGTTATCTCCTTTACCATGGATCTTGTTTCTTTTGTGTGATAAAACTCTTCCTTAATGTATTGAGATTCACACCTTTTGAACGAAGCCTTGTCACCATACAACATCCCGATTTGACCATTGAAACAGTACTTAATACATTGTTTGTATGACGAAGGTATGGCCGCATGTTGATGTAGCCAAGACCTTCCAAGAAGAATATTTAAGGTTGTGTCCTGACGAACAACCATTTGTCTAAATTCCATACAAGATCTCCAAAATGAGTTTTGAGTGTAATTTCTCCGAGAGGTTCCTGCTCATTCTTATCATAAGCATGCAACATTAAAGAGGAATGAGATAATTCAGACTTATTCAGGCCCAATCAAAGAAGTCTACGAATGGGAATGAGGTTGACTCCAGATCCATTATCAATGAAGGACCGCCAGATGTCTATGTCATTGATCTTTCCAGATAAATACAAGGGTCTGATATGTCCATTTACAACATCATCTTCATCTTCATCTATAAGGATATCACTGCATGAAATTCTATATGATCATTCTCTATACATTAAACCTCAGCAGCAGCAACTTCAGTTTCAAACTCTTGAGGACTCGACAAAGCCTCAATATGTGATTCTCGAAGGTCTTTTGACAGACTTAAGGAATAAAAAATTTATAACTTGGCCGGTACTTGGGACAAATATTTCAATACATCATACATTTTGTCCAAAGTTCTACATTTTCCAGCATGGATATGCGGTTTTTCAGGTGCTTTGGAAGTTGATTCTTCTGATATAGATGTACCTTGTGTCGGAACAGAAGTTAAGAATACTACTAGATTTGGTAAATTAGACTAACTAGGTATATTCATTTGTTGAGAGGAAGATGGTATGACTTATAATCGGTCCTCTAAAATAATTGTATTAGAACCGAACTTGTCTTTCATGGATGAAACTCCTTGTTCCTATTGAGCCCGCTAAAGGGATCTTCCATGAGTTTCTGCCGCATACACGGTTCGAGCACGGGTAGAGTTAAAATGGTGATTTCTAGAATTCTTTGTCATACCATGTATCTCTACCTTTTCATCTTCCTATATTTCCCTAGTTAGGTATAATGAATTCTGGCTCATTATAATCAAAATCACCATTGGTATAAGGATTCGTTAAGTGGATAACATTGACAGAACCAAAGGTCAACTCTTCATATGGTGAAGATTCTTCTTAACGGGTTAATTCTGGTTGTGTCATTTGGTGGGGCAGTGCCCATGCTTTTGAAACAGATGGCATGAAATATGCCAGGGTCAAGGACAGCTTTGGCCTTATGTGAGCTCATCTTCTTCTAACTTATCTTTGTCCTACTGGTCATTTCATTTCTTTGAGGATTTACCTTTTGATGAAGGTGGCTTTACTATGGTAGAAGTGGCAGAAGGCACAATTGGTTGTCTGAACTGTGTTTGTAGAATAGAGTGAGTTCAGTTGATCATTTTCCTGATCATCCGATCATCATATTTCTACACATTTTTACTTTTGACTTCCTTCCATTCGCCTTCTTTCTATGGATTAGTAACAGTAACACGTGCTACTTGAGTTGAAAAACTTTTCTATTTCACTTGTCTAGAGTCTATCATCTTTTTCAGGAGGTCCTTAAAAACAGAAAACTCATGGATGGGATTTCCTAATATCTGGTGAAAGGGAAAATAATTTAGAATATCTTCATCTTCTTATTTATTTGGTTTTTTCATCCTTTGAAACTGAACCAAATTGTTCTCCAGAGTTGAGATGAAGTAACCAGAAACTTGTTCGTTCCGGAAAGAATAAAATTTCTTTTTAAATTCATCAAACTATTTCATCCTTTGATTTATTTTTTCATCTTAATGAGGCAGTCATTTCTTCTGATGCTCAAGGGGCGGAGCCCTTTGATATGATGAAGGTCTTGAAGTAGAAGTAGGTACAGGTGCTTGCTTGAGCGTAACTATAGCAGCCTCTACTTTCCATGATCTCCTTCCCAAAGCTAATGGAATTACATGAGTTTTAGACTTAGTTTCTATAATAGAATATTTTATCTTTTGAGTGATTATATTAATGTCTCAAAACCCTCTTGTGTATATCAGAGGGATCAATGGTGTGCGTAACTCATCACGCAGATTTGCTACACAAATTGGCAGCAATTCTTCTTAAGGTAGCACTAGACTTAAGGAGTATGTTAATCATTTCCATTGAGCAATGAAATATGAAACTATTTCATTCTCCCACTATTTACAACTGGAAATATCAAAAACTATTGTATTCAGTAGCTTTGAGCTAAATTGAAGAAGGAATTTCTAACGAAGATCTTCCCATCCAGTAATTGATAGAGATTTTAAACTTATATACCAGACAAAATATGGTCCTTGTAATGACTGCACAAAACACCTAATCTTTACTACTTTTTTTTTAGTATTTCCCATCATGGGATCACAACAAGAAACAAAATGTGTTAATTGTTGTTTTGGATCTCCTGAACCATTAAACATTGGGAATTTGGTATTCACAAAATTTAGTGGGGGAGGAATTATATCCACCCATTCAGGATAAGCTTTATTTTCTGGATGAACTGGCGCACGTCGTTCCTCTGTATATTCCAATCGAGTCGTTAATGGATCAATTGTGTTCATAAGAATTTGGGGAATATCCGGATGAGATGGAACCTGTGCAGGTACAGCAACTAGATATTGAGCTGGTGTAACGATCGGCAAAACCACTGATGGTGGTGCTGATATTTTCCTTAGATAACCCATGGTAATCGGCCTATCATTATGTTTTAGATCATACCTTGGTTGTGTATCCAATAAAGGGAATTCGTTATCTACATCTGTAGTTACTACAAATACACTTTTCTAAGGAGGTCCTACTAGATGTTCAAGTTGAGGACTTGCCTGGGGAGTACGTCTCGCAGAAATGTTGCTGCAAAGAAAATTTGTATTGAGTCTTTTCAACTCTTTCATTTCCTATTCTTTCTATGAAATTCTATATTGAAATGAAAAATATTTACCTTCTATAGTGGAAAAATTAGATGCAATATTACTTTTACCTTTACCCTTGTTAGATTCTTTTCGGAGGGGTGGGACTTGATTATTTGAACGCATACCTATATTCTGGGTAAGCCTCTGATTTCTAGTACGTACACCTTCTTCATTTGCCTCATTGTGTACCATATTATGGAAAAGAACTTCATATTTGGATTCCCCAGAACTGGACTCATTTTCTGGAAGATCTTCTGTGGTGGTGTTAATGAGATTCAATGACGCATAATGCATCGATGGCATTCTGTCAGTATTTGTGTGAGATCGTCTCCCTCTATATCTTCCATGAGACTCTATTCTTTTTTATGTTGAATTACCAAGAACTTTTTGGCGGATAGTAAACCAAAGGTAATCCTTGGATAGTTCAGTTGTATACTCTCCTTGTGGTTTCATCCCTAATTGGTAGAAAACTGACTTCCGATGAGGAGGGGATTACAGATGCGAAAAATCCTCCAGCACTTCAGGCTGGGGTTATTCCTGTTCTTCTTCTTCAAATATTTTAACATTGTTTAATTAATTTTAAGGTTGAATTAAATGATCCCCTGGTCTATCAATCTGGGGTGATTCTTGAACTTCTATGGCTGAAATTCGTGCAATTTCTCTTCTGATTTTGTGAATTTTGGTTCAGAAAATAGCTGGATTCATCATCTAACAACCACTCAAATCACCTATTTCAGAAGATCATTGTGTTATTTTAGGCATTTTCATTCTTTGAAAGCTGAAATATTCTAAGTAGGACACCTTTTAAAGATTCTCATATGCTATATGTAAAAGTAACTCAACAATTTTTTTCCTTTGGGCCTGACATTGATGAGAGCTAGTTGACGCCTGTTCTTGAACGTACATTTGATTACATACAAAATCTGTTGATTGTAGCTAACCGTGGGCAATAAAATTGCATGAGACCACTTTTGGTGTACTTTGTTGATTATGGAGTGCAGTGAAATGAAATTCTTCATGTGCAACCCATCCTCTGATATGAACACTAGATGGAGAATCACAAATTAACTGGATTATCCTATTTAGTGAATTGAGGCATGAACGTTGAAGGATTCGCTATTGTTTTTCAACCTCTGGATGTTGGAAAACTGAGAGAGATTCTAATTTAATATGGCGTTGAAACCATTCTATTACCTTTACATGATTTTGATATTCATCATGTGGTAATACTTTGGTTTTAAAATGACGAAGATTCCTCCATAGGTTGATGAGGATATCATGAATGTAATCTTCTGCAATCAATTCTGGAATGTTATATTGAGAATTTTCCAAAGGCTAGAACATGACTGGTACTTCTCCCTTAGCCAATTGTTTCCTCATGTTTAACACATCTCCATCATTTTTCACTGGAGGTCTTTCCACTTGGTTTGACCAAAGAGGATGCTCTATATTAGAAGACAAATAATCCAAGGGAGGCTTAGAGAATGAAAATTCCCTTTCAGATGCCTTCTGGTTGAGAAAGTGTTTCACCTATCAATGACAAAGCATCAGACATGACAGGCCTTGTGTTTTCAAGTGCCTCGAGATAGGAGGGATTTCTCATCGCTACATTATCAATTATAAAATTATATTTAAAATGCAAAATACTATTGTGGAGAGTAATTTTGTAGTGAATTACATCATGGGGATGATCACCATTGTGAATTACAGCAAGGGATGAATCATCTTGCTCCTTAGTCTTCTGGCCATACTGAGGGTTGTCGTGGCTCTTTTCCAGAGATAGGTGCTCTGGATTGACCAAATTTTTATGAAGAAAGCCTTCGTAATGAAGTGTATAATGGGTAAATTCAGAATTACTATTACCACTCTCATAATTTGGAAATGATAGGATAGGATCTTGAGCTACTATAGATAAATGTCTGAGGGCATTAAGAACTCCAGCATTAAGAGGATCCAAATCGCAGCTTGAATCTTGATTTTCCAATAGTTCTTAGAAATACTTCTTCTTGGATGTTTTCTTATACTTAGTTGGGGCCACTTTCTAGGAAAAGTGATTATCATGGGAAGGTGTATGTGCCTTCTTTGGATTGGTTACCGGAATGGACCGATTACCTACAATTGGAAAGGGTGTATGTTCCCGATCTTGTTATCCATGTGATATGGGTGAGTATGCCCCATGACCCTCCTGGACTAGAACAGAGGTTTGTATTTGCTCTGGGATGTCATGTTAATATGTTATCCCATGTGTGGGGACAGATTTATGTGTCTCTTCCCCTGGTACTGCTGAAGTAGTTTTTATAATGTCCCGGCATGCTTCCAGAATATGGGAATGGATTTTCATCTTCCTTTTCACCATCAATAAGATATGTTTGGTGACTTTGACAACCAGAACAAGAATATAAATCCATTCAGTATCTGGATTAGGTGTATTTTCCTGCTCATGTTCTTCTTTTCCCATCAATGGGTATTGAAAATACTCATGCATGGGGGAAGAGAGTTGGGTCTTCCCCAGATTTGTCATCGGAGCTTTCTGACTGACTTCTTCGGGTGCTGCCAAACGAGCCTATTGGAAGGATTGATGAACACTGTAAGGTGTGTGTGTCTGTCAGATATTTCCCATCGTGTACGGTTGACATACTTTCTTAAATACTGGAAGATGAGACTACTAGCAGAATTGGTGATTGTAAGCAGGTGTATGTTTATGATTACCAGTTGCCACCTTATTGGATTGGCAGGCTTCATTAAATGTATTTATATGAGCCTTATGACTGGCTGATAATTTTTAAACAGTTGTATTTTCATGTTCACAATACTCCACTAAGTTTATCTGGTGGGATTGGTGGGTTTCTTCTAGACGAGTCTGCTGGGCAGCAAAATTAGGACGGACGGGTGTATGTTCTCGCTCGTTGTTTGCCATAAAGTTAGGTTGATGGACTTCTCCGGAGGAGGAAGAGGTGAGAACCCACTCCCTATTGACCGAACATTGTCCTCAGTGGTTCGTCTTACGTACTCTGGTCTGAGAGACCTGGGTCAACCGTCCAGAGGCAACACCCCCATCATGTTGGGGTTTCACTACTGCACAATTCTGCTGGCAGAAATTGTTGGTTAGAGTCCTCAAGAAGGACCCCTGCATCCTTGAATTGAGGTCTTGAATGACCTCTTGATCCAACTCACTATAGTATGGTAGGGACTAGTTGTTGTGTTCCGGGGATAAGGACTTGAAATGGCTGAAGACAGTGGTTGTCACCGTCTGCTTCTTGATCATTGGTCATCATTAGCCGAATGATTGAGGATTGTTATTGACCTGGAGTGCCTGCCGAGTAGCCTCCATAGTCGGGATTGTATCATGTCGGCGATATTCCATTAACCGCATATTAGAGACCTAGTAGTGATGATGCTTAGTTGGTGATGATGTCCTTCCCATAGATGGGGATCCAACTTGAGAAGTGGTTGGGTCATTCACAGATGTTTTCTTGAAGAAATCCATTTTGGAGTGAAGGGAATTCTGAGAAAAAATTGAAACAAAAACAAACTTCATTAAAGTAACATCTTTTTAGATTTATACATGCGTGATTGATTCCTTTGTTTGTCCTTCCTTTATCAATTTTATAGGGTCCTAACAGGTGGGTAACATGATTAACTTGGTTAAGGATTCATGTCGAGTTCACCATTTTTGTTTTGTAGTTCCTTGAAACGTGTATTATAGTTTTAAGAATCACTACTTCCAGGTGGTTTCCATTGGATTTATTTATGGAACTAGAAAATTCCAATAGTTCTTTATCCAATGGGGGACTTTTTTCCAAAGGTAGGCATTCATTATGTTTGAACTTCATGATACTTAAGAACGTGCATTGGTCGAGAGGATGGGAGGTCTGACTCATCACACCCTTTTGGGGGAATTATTGTCTACTCCAGGACTCTCTTTATAATTTAAGATATTTTTTTTGAATCCTTATTAATTCACTGAGTATATCATATGTATCCCTTGGAATTATCAACCACTTATTTAGCATGTAAAAAGTTTAAAATCATTCGTATGTATTCGAGGTTCTTGATTAATTGAGATAACGTATGTATTCGAGGTTCTCTATCAATGGTATCCTCTCATATATACTTAGAGATTATTTTAATCATTGTTATGATGATACTGGTTTTCTAAGCCACTTAGTGGGGCACTCTTGAATTTATTGTCATCCAGGGAGATGAAGGTTTGGTTTGATCTTGGGATCATGCCCATAAAATGGGCTACCTATGTATCCTTGTGAAAGGAATCAGAACCCTCATAGTTCAGTGCCACTAAATGGGACACATCATACCTTTTAAGGTCATGTGATAAGGACCTAGCCATACAGTTTAATGCCATGTGGTATGGACATCTAGGTGGAAGGTTCTTATTCAAAACATAGTGTGGGACTTATACTGAAACAGCCTAAGGAACTTGGAAAGGATATGAGTTTCCAAGTAGGATCAGAACCTATTGGGAATATGGCCCAAGGAGAACAGGTTTGATTTAAGGTATTGGTTTTGAACCTCAAGGAGGCTTCCAATTTATCCCATATAGATGGTAATAAAATCCCACGTAGTTCGATAAGTCTCATAGGTGAGTATAGCCCTTTGAGAGAAATGATTTTGGACTTACTTCTTGAAAAGGATTCCTTGGTGATTTTGGGGGTTCAATTTGGGGCTTATTCTTAAGGAGGATGCCTAGATTAAGGGATTTAGGGTTAGATTCCTAAAGAGGATATCCAGTGAGCTCAGGCCCTAAGAAGGCTTCCTACGTATCCCAATTATAGTGGGAATCAGAGTTCTCGTAGTTCATTCATATGAGTCTTTGTATGAATGTTGTAATCATCAAGAATCTCTAATCCCACGTGATTCATTCTCATTGTGACAGACAAGAGGATGTGAAAGATTCAATAATGACACATCACACTTTTCTTCCTCCACTAGTGGAAGAGGGCGCGTCGACCGTGGAAGAGGGAGAGGCGACGAGCCTTCCCTCTGTTCTCTTCATATTGGACAAGGGTCCAATGGAAGAAATAAGGGATGAATGTTATGGGATTAAACAAGGACAGTTGACCATGGTGACAAAGTTCAATGGGAGAGGGAAAGCAAAACTAATATCCATGTACTCATCTCTCCTCTGGCATTTGGCACCAAAGAAGAGAGAAGGAGCAATGATTCTACCTCCTATAAGAAAATCTAGGGGCTTAAACAAGGATGGTTGCCCTAAAATTTATCCTGGTAGGGGAGGAGGACTTTTCTTTTGCTTGCATGGAAAAGAAAGTGTGAATCGTACCTTCTGTACTAGTGACCTGAGGTTCCGGGTCTTAGAGACGAAAAGGGCCGGACAGAACCCAAACCCTAATCCCCCAAACCGAGAACATCCTAACACTGTTCCTGGGAGAAAGGTCCATCTGACTATGGATATACAAACCCACAGACATTCTATGTATCTTAACTCCCTTGTGAAATAAATGTGGGAATCCTATGACTGTTGATATAGAAACCCAAATAGGAGACACACTAATGTGCCTTTCCCAAAGGTTTGATAAGTCAAGAGCTTTTAGTGGAGGCTTCAACTTAGTCCCTTTTAGATAAGGGATACAAGGAAAGAGATAACCTACCATGAATGGATTTAAAGAGGGTACTTGAGTTGGTATATAACCTTTATACCAATATCTACCGTGTAGGTGCCTCACGCAAGTGTGCCATGTAGGTACCTCGCGTTGATGTACAATATAGTTGTACTGCGCAGGTATGCCACGCAGGTGTGGCGCGCAGGTATGTCCTGCAGGTGCGACACACAGGTATGCCGTGCAGGTGTGACATGCAGGTATGTCATGCAGGTGTGCCACGCAGGTATGCTGTGTAGGTGTGGTGTGCAGGTATGTCGCACAGGTGTGTATGATTACTGAAGAATTTATTTCACATAGGAGAACCATACCTCTGTAAAAAATTGTTAAAAGACTTTCAAAACATTCTTTTCCCGTTTAATTATCTCTTCTTTCATACTTTAGAGAGCTACCTGAGATAATTTGAGGGATCTTGGTGAAATAGCTATGCAATGGGAGCTTTTGAGAATCTTTAAACATTTTTAGTCTTTGAAATGGGGAGCCCAAGGGTCCTATTTATAGGCATGGAGGGGACTTGGTCGAAGAGAAGTTGTCCGCATAGGTCCTCCATGTAGGTCGTCTGCATAGGGGTGTAGAAATTATATTATCACGTAGGTCCTCCGCATAGGTCCTCCGTGTATGTCTTCCATGTAGGTCTTCCACGTAGGTCCCTTATTGAAATTTATCCATCTTTCGAGTACCATAACTTGTGATCCGTAAGTCTATTTGGGCTATGTGACCAGTCGAATCAAAGGTCTTGAAGAGATCTACACTTATTGATATGGTAAATACACCATGTATTCTTGTAAGTAACTTGTAAATTTAATTTAATGTGTTGACACCTTTCCATAATCGATCTTGTAAATCCACTACCTACTCCTAGATGGGGTAATCATTCCAATTATCCATCGGTATGGAGTAGAATTTTGGAATATAGAAATCCAGCCTGCATGTTCTTTCTTCATTGTGAAAACATATTTACTCATACATGACATTTTTTGTCTATGTGAGAACCATATCTTCACTCTATGGAAAAGTGCATGAAATTCATTTCTTGGTGTCAACAATGTTGAAAAATGGTTACGGTGAATTTTTGAGATTTTTCTAAAATACTTGAATTTTTTGTGAATAGTGAAATATGATAATTTATGATAAATGATAAATACATGAATTATAGATTCATGGATCATGATTGGATGATTTAATCACCATTGTTTAAAACACACAGGAACTTATTACATTATTTAGTTACATGAATCAACATTATTGCTTGTCTTGAGAAAAATAATAAAATAAGGAATAAAATACTAAGAAATAACCTCTCTCCTCCACTATAAAAATCACCCCCACCCTCTCTTATCCTTACACCTCTAATCCTAGAATCATGTTAAAATTGTACCCAAATACTCTTCCCTATTCTCTTCACCATGTCTTGGAGCTCTTTTTATTTCAAAAATACCAAAACCTCTTTCCATAAGAAGGTTCTCAAGGAGGACAATTCAAGAGGTAAACCCTCTTCCTTTTTCTTTTAATTTCATTTTCAATTTATTTTATTTTATTATCCTCTCCTCACCTCCTCTATTCAAATGAACATGATAAATCTAGTATAATCTATATAATGGAATGATATCATGTTAATGTAATGTACATTATCAATCTCCTTACTCTCACTCTTTTTTATTTTAAAAACGAAATCATCATTCAGGAGGTTCCGATTTACAACCTTCATGGACGATGAATTTTCATTCTTCACTTTCATCTTCAAGGTTTTTCAGGAAAGCATTTTAATGGTCGAAAAATATTTTAAAATTTATATTATAATGCTTTTTATGTTCTAGATGTAACATATTTACATCATACCAAATGATAAAATAAAATCAGTTCATTATGATCAATAACCTCTGTAATATTCAAAACGATTATCACAAAATTTTTAATCTAATAAGACATCCTCATACCATATAAACAAATGAATTATATAACCATTTAATCTTTTTATGTTCATTAGTATCATATAAATTCAATTATGGAGAATTATATCCATTCCACATGAACTTCCATACTCATATACAAGTATATCGATCATGAAAACCAAGGAAAGAAATGCCCTCAAGCAATAAATCTGTGTCTTATAACTCACAAAAAATGATCATAAATAAAATTAACAATATTATAATAAATAAAATACATATATAAAAGGTTATGAATTAATTAAAGGATTTAATTTTATTATTTGGTATTTCAAGTGCATACTCATTCGTACATAAGGTAAGGGGTTTCTCATCTCACTTTTATTTCCGTAAGATTTCCATTATTTACCACTTATTTCTTATACTTGTTGTATTTATTCTACTATTTTATATATAATATCATGAGTATCATTATATTAATGGTATTAAATGATTCCTTTGATTATTATTAAATTATTTTCATACAATTCGATTGATTACAATGTGGTAACGGACTTTGTCTCGATTTCCATTTCATTGAGAATTACTTGGTATTGTGCACCTAATAATTCTTATGTGGTGTATCTACTACCATTTTGAGATAATTTTTCATTTTAAATTATATTTCTATTAAATATCTATATTCTTTTATATTTGATATGATTATTTCCGTAGTCGTATACTATTTTACATATGGTGTTTATTTTGAATGTTGTTTTAACTGGGGAAATATTGATAAATCCAAATCCTCTACTCAACATGGATATTTCATAAGGTGTATTTTTATTGAATTAAATATAGGTATGAATAATGATTTGGACTTGCAGTGATGGTAAGGACCCGCTATATCCTTTCGATGCATTGTTAGGTGTCATGGGACAAATTAGAATTGGGTATTGGTCGAGGCCTTATCATAGTTTTTTCAGAAATCTTGGTCAAGGCCTTGATGGTATGTTTATGATGCCCCACATTATGAATTACATCATTATTATATTATTAATTGATAATCCATGTGATTATTATACTATTATAATATCCATGGTTAAGTTTCATTCTCTTATGAACATTTATATGTATTTATTTAATCATCTTTCATTCCTTCCATATTATGCTCAAGTATATTTTTAAAATGCATGTCTTTTTATTTATTCACTATGCCTAGTTTTTATGTTTATGATAATGTTTTTTGTATTACTTACCTTTACAGAGAAACAGATCTCACCCCTTTGTTATGTTTACTTTCTCCAAGTTATGAAGAAGAAAACTTTGAATAGACTTTCAAGGATGTAGTTTATTTCATTATACTTTGTATCATGTTTATTTTCTTTTCCCAATGTATTAAGTGTGTCATTAATGTAATCTAGTATTCCAAGACAACTAAACTTATCAATCCTTCAGGAATTTATTCCTTTTAATCATGTAAATTTAATAAAATAATACACATTCTTTGGGCTTCAAGGGTCAGGGCATTACAATCACTGAGTTGTGGGATAGGGATTGCTTCTCCAAATACCCACAGGGTGCCACACAGCTACTCTAGGTCCCCATTGTATGAGTATGAATTTGAATTTATGAAAAAACATTATAGAATGGAATGTGATATCCCTTTGGTGGATTTTTCAGACTCTGGAATAGGCCAAAATATGCATTATTGGTCCAGGGGTCACTGTGAACCTAAGAATTATGTGGTTAATTAAAGAATAATTTAATATGATCACTATTTACTTTATCATTGTAATTTATTCTTTATAAAACTACATAAACTATTATATAATAGATGTTGTTTTTGATTTCATTGGTAGTGGACTACTGAGTTGTACCCACACCCTACTTAGGCTACTTGATCGGTAACCAAATAGACATCATGTTTGTAGGACAAGATAAGTGCAATAGCCCTATGTTAGATGGATGAGTAGGGATATGGGATGAAACATGGATGAGGGAACTGAGCATGATTTCGGAAACCACTTGGGAGATTTCAGTGTCCTTGTTTTGGATTTTCATTTGACACTTGACACATATATGGCATGAAATATCTATATCTTTGGTTTAAGATATTTTTTCCCAATTTTGGGATTATGATGTGATGTTGTTATTTATTTTTATGGTATTCATCTGGTTGTTTTCTACTATTGTTTGGATATCATTCATTTATTTTGACTGTTGTGTTCTTTTTATGAATAGGGTATAGTCTCAACATGGTATATATTAAACCCACACTATAATTTAGCAACCTATCATATGTAGAGGTACACCTGAGGTCACATAATTAACCAACTCAGGGAACCAACATGTTCCACCTAGGTCGAGACATTACAAAGTGGCATCAGAGGAGTATTTTCTTTTATTTTCATTTGACTGAATATTTTGGAAAGGTATATAGGATACTAGGATTAGTTGGTCCTTTGTCCTAATATCATCCATGGGAGTAGCTAACCCATGTACGAGGGGGAAACCAAGTCCCCAGGGTGGGATTTTTTTTATTGATGGTTGCTTTTATAGTTGGACATTATTTCACCTTGGGTGATATGATTTTTGTGTGATGTTAATTTTTTCTAAGATTTTACCTGTTTCCTAGTATGGAATGGAATTTTAGTATGCAATCATCATTCTAGGCACACATGTTTTTTATGTGACAAGCATCATTTTAGGAACACATGTAAAAACAAGATTTGGGAAATAGTTATAATGAAAATGATTTTTCTTCCTTGAGAATTTTTTAATTAATTGGTAGTTCAAAAGAAATGAATAATTTTAAAGGATTCTAATTATAGTAATTTAAAATGGATTAAAATGGGTTTCAAATGGGAAACTATAAAATATTGAAGTGTTTACCCTATTTTAGCCATGACCCATAAGAGAAATGGTTGAGGGTAGTGGCAGTGCCTCGGTTTTGACCATGTAGTGGGGTATGGGGGATTACTTATAATGGATTTATGTGAATCCCTATTTTTAAAATGTTTTAATGATGTGTTTGTGTACTAATATGTGTTTTTGAAATTATAGTTATATGCCTCTATAATGACGCTTTTTGATAGGATGGTGATATGACATGGATGGAAATGATCCTCTAGAAGTGGAACCTATGGCCCTGATAGTTTTGGGTTAAGGGTTGGGAGAGTAGTTCCATGATAAAATTTCTATCTTTTTTCAGTTTATGGAGAAAGACCCAGAGTGGGTTGTGCGGAATATGTTTGATCTGACATTCAAGTTCCAGTTGCATCACACTCAAACCTTCACTGAAGAGGATGGACCTAAGGTGGTTATTTTATAGATTCAGTCTATCTAGATGATCCTTGACCATTTAGAGACTCATATTGAAAATAGAGTCAATTTTGATTCTTATATGTTCTGTGGTAAAGAGAAGTGTTGGTGGGATATTTAGACTTGGGATGGGTAGCCGTAGAACATGGTATAAAAGGAATTCCCGGAGAAGTTTCTAGAGGACATTTACCTAGATATGTTGAGGTAAGAGAGGGTAGCTCAGTTTATGTAGTTGTCCTAGGGAAGTATGTCCATGATGGACTACTCAGGTCACTTCACTAATTTTTAGTGCTTTGTTATGGTGTTTGTAGAATATGGGGAAATTGTGGGAAAATGTTTCATAGATGGGCTTAAATATGAGATTAATTTCAAGGTTAACATCTTTATATTGAAGAAGTTTTATAATGTTGTGAATTAGGCTCTCATTTCTAAGGGGAACCTGAATGAGGCTTCTAGTGAAATAAATGTGGTTTCTGCTGGATGGATAGG